>JAHZNA010005580.1:0-10390 GCA_027743935.1 Sinodicranocentrus sp. ZH6 | reverse complement strand
ATCTCATATAACATTCCATACTCACCTCTACGAGGTAAGACGACGTAGTCGACCCGTTGCGTTAATTATATATTATTCCAAAGATAGCGTTTTTATTGACTACGCCCCTTACATATGGCGATCTTGCTTTTCCAAAATAAATTTTTGGGGAATTCGAATTTAGCAATTTTCGATTTTTCATTTTGGTTGTGGCTTTTAAGGCTTCATAAACTCTTGTGAATGTTTCGTTTACGGCAATTATGCAACTCGTCTGAGTTGTTGTCGCTGAACGTTGCAAACGTAAGTTGAAAATGGGATCTTTCTTGCCAAATAGAACCTAGATAAAACAGCACGGGATATTTTTTTAAAAATTAAAGCGTTTAAGGTGTAAAAAAAATTAAATGAGATTAAAATATGAAATGAAGAGTATAAAACAACACTAGAGAAGCGAAATACAAGTAAAAGTTATTTGGGGATTGGAAATATGATAAATTAGTAAGGAAACTATAAACACCCGTTACCAAAAAGTATAGGATAATCGAAAATAATAATTAATGGAAAATAAGGCATCGTAGAATAAGATAGAGATTTCTAATTCACTTTTACGTTCATAGAACAGGTTTAAAAGAATCTTGTTTTTGGGAAGGCACAAATGCCAAATCAGGGAAACAAAATTTCAAGCCAACTGTAAAGGTAGACTTGCATTTATCTGTCTAATTCTATTCTCAATTTTCTAAATTGCAGTGAGAATTATAGGGAACTATTTAGCGCCAAGTACTGATGGCATTTTTAGACCCGAATTAATCTGGGAAAATCGAGCACAAATCACGGGGGACTGGTCACAGGCAGTTTTCGAGGAAGTCACACTAGATGATATGGTTAAATTAGTACTGGTGATGTATGATTTCCAAACTGAATGGAATTATCGCAGCATTTCACGACCCACAACTTTTGAAAAAGAGTTTTTCACTGAGTTATTTAACCGATTTCATAAAATTGGAATTGTTTGGAAAATTTAGCGTAAATAAAATGCAAAATTCATTTTGTTGACATATTAAAACATAAATCATTTGCTTTAATATTAGGATAAAATTCAAACTTCACAGCAATTCTATCCTGTATGCATAAATATTCACATGCCACGAAAAAAGAAGCGAGAAGCTAGAGTCCATACTCCATTATCAGTAATCACTAGGCGTGCAGCGCAAATGTCGAGGCAGTTAGGAAATATGGATGCGTTACCTCCTGTCCCAGAAAACGAAGAGGAGGTAAACAATGCAAATATAAATAACAGCCCAGAAAACGAGCACACACAAAGGGTTGTAAACAATGGAGTTAATAGAGATCCGGCAAATTTATTTCCTGACAATGTTCCTATGTATCCACAAGGTAGAACGCAGTTTAATAATCTTGCGGAACCAAATGCTTTATTTACTCTACATTGTAGAAATTATATGAATGGAACACCAGCACCAAATTTGTTAGGCAATGCAGAGGGTTTTAACCCAATGGCCAATCAAGTGAATCGGGCAGTTTTAGGGAATTGGCCAAATCCAACAGGAGGTCAAAATCATAGAGCTGCCTTTGAGCACACAATACATAATGCAACTCCATATCCAAATAATCGGGCAGTTACATTTGATTCAGCTAGAGCCATGGCCAGAGAAATGCAGAGAAATCAAGGGTTTAGTGCATACGGTGAGAGATCATCGTCTAGGAACTCAGAAAGAACAGGGCAAGGTGATGAGGAGCGAAATCAACGTAGGGAAGATTTAGATCGGGATTGGATGCGATTAGAAGATTACGCACACCAGGAGAGAGAATTGCTCTACTGGAATAATAAAATGCAAAGAGTAAATTGTAATTTGTCAAGAGAAGAATCCGGCAGCAATACTCACCATCAGGGTCGATATGAGGATCGAGAAAGAACCCCACCTCCCAACTATACTGCGGAAGGCAGTCGATTTCATAGGGGTGATAGAGAGGTTGATGAGTATTTAGCAAATAGATATGGTACCTCAATGCGATTAACAAACCCAATAAATGAGAGTGAAGCACAACATATTCATGAACACGATGGGTGGAGTGTTCAAAAGAGTGCAATCCATTTAGGATCTCCTGTCATACGAGATTGTCCAGCTACGGATATAGGTAATAACTGTCGTCCAATACTTACTCAGCCAATATTACAACAGCACGATATTCCGGCCACAATAGGTACCACCTTGCCGGGAAACACGCAGATAGCTCACCCAATGAATCCCATATATAACCTACGGCCTGTTAATTTTCCTCAACCATTTTTTGCACATAATACTAGCAGGTATATGCCGAGCACCGATCTGGGCTCAACTCCATATGAAGTGGCTAGACAAAAATATCGAGCTGGTAATCCACGTACTTCATACAACTCGCATCAAGTTCAAATGACATCAGGTCAAGCACAAGCTAGGTCACGCGATCCACGAATGCAGAGCACTTTTCACAGTACTCAGCCAACACATGGCCCATCACACCTGAATCCAATGTTAGGGAATTACCATCCAGCAACATATCAAGGACATGCCACTCATCCTGTGACAAGAACAGGTAGCACAAATCACAGAAATCAACTCCGCTTGACAGATGTTCCAAAGTATACTGGGCGATATGATAAGAGAACTCCGTATGATTTTCTAGCCGAATTAGAAAGATACGAGCAGGCCACGAATGTAGGTTTACAGTATACACTAGATGTTATTGTACCTATGGCTTTGGAAGAAGATGCCGCAACCTGGTATAGGGTAGAATATCAAATAGACCCATTTCGTTCCTGGGAAGATTTCCGAACAAGGTTCAGGGAAGGTTTCCAAGCAGTTGACTACTATGAGCGCCTGACGAATGAACTTCGCGATCGCACTCAGGGTGAAGACGAGAGCATGCCTACTTACATCCTAAATATCATAGAGTATTACCAGAGACTAGAAACTCCATACACAGCGAAGGATGTAATAAATACAGTCGCTAGACAAATGCACCCCGATTACATAACCCTTTTAAGGGGAATTGATGGCTTAACTTCTTTATCACAATTACGTAGGGCAGCCGCAGAAGCAGAGACATCTCTGCAGCGCACACGATCATACAAACCACCATCACGGCGTTGCTTGGAACCAACAATTGGTTATAGGCCAGTGGGTAATAGAGATAAAGAAGGTGTTGAGGAGACGGAAAGCTCTGTTTTCCAAGAAAGAGAAGGGTATTCTCGTAGGTCACCCAGTCCGAGAGGACGAGAACGTAGTCCGGACCATAGACAAGTTTCTTTCAACTTATCTGGTCGAGATCGAGAAAGGAGAAATTCCGGGCGAAATCGGGATGAGGTTAGGGTCAATAGTCCAGTACCTTCTCGAAATAGGGATAACTCAAGCCCAAGGCAAGGGAATAGTGAGTCTCGTCGCTCTAATAATGTGGTATGCTTCGAATGTGGTGAAGAAGGGCATATCCGACCAGAGTGCACAAAGAAACGTAATAAGGTTCCGGGGAAAACTGATTCACTGATAACAGTAGAAGCGGATATAACAGCAGCAGAAATATTCAAGAAAGATTGTATGACCGTAGAGATTCCGGAAAAAAGGCATAGCTACGCATGTCCTTATATTAAAATCAATATCTTTGAGCGCGAATTTCCAGCAATTTTTGACACTGGGTCAGGTTCAAGTTTAATTGGAGATGAAATCATAAAGTTGGTAAAGGAGAAAGGGTTGCGCATAACTCCAGCTGTAAGATCAGTTCAAACTTTAGTAGGCGATCCGGTATTAGTTGACTCAGTTAACCTAACCATTAAATACGAACTCGGTAAGAAAAGGCAAACATTTTTGCTTTTACCAAACGTTCTCAAATACATAGTACTAGGAAGGGATTTTATAGGGAATGAAGAGATCTCAATCTCAATTAGCAAGGGAGGTTGGTCTGCAGGGGAAAAGGTTGAAAATCCATTTCCATTTGTTAAAATTCCAGAAGCATTTTTAAATACAAACAAAGTTTGCGTTGCAGCATTGTTAGAAGAAATGTCCGCCACAGAAAAAGGTTTAGACGAGCTAGCTATAGCTTTAGAGCAGAACTTTGAGGTGGAGGAAATTATGAACATAGAGGACACATTGTTGGAGGAAAGAGAGTTAGAAGAATTAGATGCAGATTTAGTTAATTTATTCGAAGATCCTGACTTATGTCATTTTAAAATTCCGGAGATGATCGAATCAAAGCAGAGAGAGGCTTTACGCGAAATTATTCTGCCATTCCGGGATATTTTTACTACAGTGCCTGGAAAAGTAGATATTTTTGAACACGTAATAGAAACAGGTGACGCGTTACCAACAAATGCAAGGTATAGACCTATGTCAAAAGGAAGAAGGGAATTGTTTGATAAATCATTCAATGAACTCCTGGAACTAGGCATAATAGAACCGTCCACGAGTCCCTGGTGTAGCAATGCATTTGTCCTACCTAAGACCGATGGCACTGGTAGGTTCATCGTATCCTATGTCGAATTAAATAAGGTAACAAAGAAAGATGCATACCCAATTCCTGGCATAGAAGACATGCTCTTGCAATTAGGAGGTACGACTCATTGCTCAGTGTTTGATGCAGTAAAAGGCTTTTTCCAGATAAATGTTCGGGAACAAGACAGGCCAAAAACCGCATTTTCGTCACACCGTGGATTATTCCAATTTACTAAAATGAGCATGGGAATGTGTAACAGCCCAATGTCATATCAACGGGCAATGGATTTAATTCTAGGCGATTTAAAATATAAATCAGCCATGGCATATGTCGATGATATTGTGTGTTACACATCATTAGGTTTTGAACAACATTTAGCTGACTTAAAAGAACTCTTTAAAAGAGTCAAGGCAGCTGGAATGACTTTACACCCTAAGAAAGTCCAGTTATGTAAAACTAAAATGCTTTACTTAGGGTATATCATTGAAAAGGGTGTGTGCAGACCATCTCCAGCTAAGGTCATTTGCATAAAAAGGTATCCAGTACCAAAAGATGTTCCACAATTACGACAGTTTTTAGGGATGCTCTCATACTACCGGAAGTTTATTCCAGACTTTGCAGAGAAAGCAGCTCCAATGTTTAATCTGTTGAAAGCAAATATGACATACATTTGGACAATTGAGTGTCAGAGCGGTTTTGAGGCACTTAAGGATTCCTTATGTGACTTACCTGAGCTTCGCCTTCCGAACTTAAACATGCCTTTCATAATTACAACGGATGCATCCTATAAATCTCTTGCAGCGATTTTAGCTCAAGAATATGAAGGTGTACGTTATCCAGTCTGGTTTTCATCAAGAGCGTTGAAACCAGCGGAACGAAATTACTCTGCATCAGAAATCGAATTAGCAGCGGTTATCTACGGAGTTAATAAATTCAGGGCATACATAGAAGCTACAAAATTTTATTTAGAAACCGACCATCAAGCACTAAGGTGGTTAACAGGTCTTCGAGAACCGACATCCAGGTTAGCAAGATGGTTTCTAATTTTACAAGGCATGGATTTTGAAATAATGTATAGACCTGGAAAATCGCGTGCTATTCAGGTTGCAGACGCGTTAAGTAGGGCTGAGGAGATACTCCTGGTTGAAAGTGCGAATGAAGTAGCACTTGATCGGGACAAAATAAAATCTCTTCAGAAAGAAGATGCACTGCTAGGAGAGGTGGTAGCATATCTTACCCGACCAAATGATAAAGAAGATGATATAGCGGATAGGGTTAAAGCACACGCAGAACGGGCATATTTAACCGAAGATGGGCTATTAATGAGGTACATAGGACAAAAGGAACGGTGTTGGTTAGCAGAGCATCTGGATTTCGTAATTTGGATTCCATCAGCGTTAACGGATGAACTTATAAGAACTTTCCATGATAACCCACTTTCCGGTCACTTAGGTCGTAATAAAACCTATAAAAGACTGGAAGGAAGGGTCTATTGGTATGGCATGCACAGAGATGTAGGTAACTACGTTCGAAGTTGTGAGGTGTGTGCGAAGACAAAACCTTCAAAACTAGCTCCCGTCCACCGAACTACTTTTTCACCAGATTCTCCATGGGAAGTTATAAGCATAGACCTGATGGGAAACTATGTTCGTAGCCCAAACAGGTGCAAAGCATTATTGGTTGTCTATGATATATTCAGTAAGTATGTGGAACTGTTTCCATTAAGAGAACCTAAAGCACAGAAAATAATAGCATGTCTGGATACGTGTGCAAAAAGATGGGGTTATCCACGTTCAATTCTTTCTGATAATGGTCCACAATTTATCTCAAAAATTTATCTCGATTGGTGTAAAATTATGGGGGTTAGGACATTTCATATTTCACCGTATACTCCACAAGCAAACCCGTGCGAACGAATGAACCAACAGGTTAAAAACGCTATTCGTGCATTTATGGAGGGCCGCAATGATTGGGATAAATATTTGGCGGAAATCAGTTTCGCTATAAACACAGCCGTAAACGAAACAACAGGGTTTTCTCCAGCGTATTTAAATACTGGCAGGGATTTAAGGGTACCGTTTGATAATTTGGTAGAGATTGAGTTGACCACACTTAAGGATGTACGAAACTATACCCAACGAATGAATCTTGTTTTTGATATAGCAAGGGGTAATATTTTAGATGCTCAGGACAAAACCTTAGAGTATAGTAACAAACGCACAAAAGACCGTAAGTTCAAAGTTGGGGATAAGGTAATGAGAGTAACTCATATTCTATCGAGTGCACATAAGGGTATAACAAGCTCTTTAGCTCCTGTAAAGGAAGGTCCTTTCCGGATTATGGTCAAACATACGAATCATGTTTATGACGTTGAGAATTTAGAGTCCGGACATATTCATACTAAAGTACACATTAATCAGCTCTCGCCTTTCCATCAGAGAAAGGAGACTGACTAATGATAAACTGAGATTTGTAAATAGGTTAATTTGTAGCTAATAAAATATTTGGTATCTTGTTACCAACTCTAGATGGGTAAGCCAAAGAAGACATCTTCTCTACCCAAAACCCCTTCAATTAAATTTAAAGTGGAAATTTCTCGTCCAAAAGCTCCAAAGGCTTGTACTGGTTTTACATCTATGCGAACAACATCTGTGGAGGTCTGTGACCATTATACGCAGATGGGTAGCTTTCATTGGGAAGACTATGAGCGAGGTTACAGGGGTAATAGAGTCAGAGAACTAGTCGAGACCGAGTGGGAACAGGAGGGACGAGCAATTAAAGACTTGACTAAAGAAGAGTTAATTAAAAGAAAGAGTGAGTTTAAGCCTTTCATGCTGAGAGTGACATTTAACAATGACACGGGAGAACACACCAGTGGAAAAAGAGTAGGAGCTGAGGCTAGAACTGTAACAATATGCAAGAATTCGGAACTACAACAGCGCTTGGCTAACTACGGACTTTTCCAGATTGGTAAAGGAGGGAATTTATTCCGGAGGTCAAAAGAGTTTAAGAGAGAATTAGTATTTTCGGAGCTAGAACCTATAATAGGATCAGTATGGAACAACCCATACCGACATCACTCCTCAATGAGAAACCGCCCTGTAGTTCCAAAAGTACGTATGCATAGCGCGGAGGAATTAAAAGGGATGAAACAGAAGAGCGTTGAAAACTGGTTGCGCGAAAAAGAAGTAGCTCGAAACAAGGCAATAGAAAGGTTTGAGTGGGATAAGGAAATCGAAGGGAAAAAACTTTTTTCATGTCCATTATTCAAGTTTGGCCAAATACCAAAGCCACCCCCACCAACTGACCAACTTCTTTCCATTGCACAACTTTTTGGAATGACACCACCGCCTTCATGTCTGACGAACACAGATGAACCAACTAACACTTCTTTTGAAACAATGTCATCGAGTCCCGGGTATCCAGCGGCAACACCATGTTCATCTGGCTATTCACCATCCAACAATTTTATTATTCCTTCCCAATTTGCATTCGAAATTTGTTATCCAACAACATCCCCAAATTCGACAGGATACTCCCCTACTAGTCCTCGGATGTCTCCAGAAATTCCAAATTTCACACCTGACACCCATGTGTCTGGTATTAATGAAGAGTCGTTAAATGACCACGAATTTGAGGTTGACGGGTACATTCCGCGTACTCCAGGGCGGACTTTATCAGAAGAGGAAGTGTTTTTGCAACCAAATTATCAATTAGATCGTGAGAAGAAGAAGAGGAAGCTCATAGATATTTTAGTCGAGGGTTTAGAGAAGGGTTGTACTATTGATGAAACAGGTGTATTTAAATCACCCCGGGTGGAGTTTGACTAGAATAAGGAAATACAGTGTCTAAATTAATTTACAAGTGTCAAATTAAAATCCGTATTTATATATATATATTATTCACAAAATAGAACTGAACATTCAAAATAGATATAGCCTCCCATATTACACTGCGTTCTGTGTATAGCATCCCATGGTGCACTCATTCCCTGATATAGCATCCCATGGTGCACCCATTCCCTGATATAGCATCCCATGTTACATTGCGTACATTTTTTAATCATTACGCACTCATAGAATCTCCGATATTACATGTAGCAGTCATTACATTTATAGTTAACATTCATAAAGGAGCGGAGGTAATTAAATTAGATGTTTGGTAATTAGGGTTAATTAAAGGCCAGAGGGAACGAGCTACACAGTAACTACGAGTAATTATTGCATAGGTTATATATTAGTCCACTATCTTATTTTTTTCTTTAGATGAACAATATTCTTATCACGCCAGGAAATAATATGAAAAGGATAAGATATGCCAAAGATATGCCTCAACGTACTATAGAGGGTTTTTTGGAGTATCGAGTACAACTTAACAAGTCACAGGGTCCGGTTTTACACCCGTATAGATCAGTTATTCGCGAATGGAAACTGGTTCCAGCTTTGGTTGCCTCAGAAGGGGTTATTTCGAATTCAAATCCTATATGGGTTGACACACTTGAGAATTTGAAGAAGGCAAGCGAAGATATGTCAAAATATTCAGAACTTATGTTTGATACTGAGGGCCACAGTGATGAAAGCTATTTAGGAATGATAACACTTATTCAGTTTTCCACCCCTATGGTTGACTATGTTATTGACGCTCTTAAATTATTTAGTAGTATCCACGAGCATTTACATTCCATTTTTGAAAATCCTGAGGTACTTAAAGTAGTCCATGGAAGAGATGACACGAGGTTACTCCAACGCGATTTTGGCATATTCCCAGTAGCTGTAATAAACAGTCAGGAACCATATTGTATTTTGAGGAAAGTTAGGGAGGTTTCCTTTAAAAACATGGTTGGTGACATTTTGAAGTTACAGGTCTCTAAAGAAGAGCAAAGAGCAGACTGGCGTGTACGTCCATTACCAGGCCAACTAATGAGATATGCAGCTTTAGACACACGATTACTTTTCTGTTGTTGGCAAAAGATTAAGGAAGAATTTGGAGGTATGATTGACCATGAATATTTCGAGGAATCAAGAGAAATGTGCCTGAAGCTTTATAAGCCTCCAGAGCGACTTAGGTTTACTGTGTTGTGGAACGAATACATTAAAACCCTTCCAGATAGTGTAAAACATATATTCAAGGTTCAACCACAGTACGATTTGTTCAAAGCTTTACTTGAATGGCGCAATAAAAGAAGTGCAGAATTAGATGTTTCCCCACAAAGACTTTTAAATCGAGATGATTTAACTAGGATTATGAGAACAATGCCACTAACAGTAGTCTCCATTTTTAAGTTGGTCCGCAATCCAAAATTTTTTCAAAGAATAGATGCAAATGAGGTTCTGTGTATTATTGATAGCTTCCGGGTTACTATGAATAATCCGGATAAACTTCCGGACAACCCTCCCACAAAAGTTTCTGATGTATCTCCCGAGACAACAGACACGACTTCAACCTTTCATAGCATATCATTCCTTTCAGATCAGGAGGTTACGGAGGAGTTCGGGGTTAACTTAGGTACAGATTTGTCAACAAACAATAATATTTACACACAATGTGAAATTTGTCTCGGCGAAACCTTTGACTACAGAACGGTCATGTCTAAACAAGAGCATAAATTGACTACAATAAATAGTGGTAAAATTAAGAAGTCTGCCAAGAAGGGTAAAGGAGGGGTAGCGGAACGAGTTAAGTGTTTAATCAGATATGCAAGAAGGTTAGAAATCACACGGGAACAGCTTGAAAAGTATTTATACAAGTTTCCAAAATAATAGTAATAATTATAATAAACCATTAAAGACAGTGACATGTCACATTTTCCGAAAGGGGGGGATATGTAGCGGGGATATGCAAATTATGCATATCACCACCACAAACCTTATCGTGTATATGTATACAGCTTAAGTAATTGCATTTATTAAGAGAAGAGACTCATCTTAAGGTG
>JAHZNA010005579.1:0-11284 GCA_027743935.1 Sinodicranocentrus sp. ZH6 | reverse complement strand
ACAAAACTAAGCTCATCTTTTGATGACTTTTTGGGTGTTAGAATGACCCCCTGATTCCAGACTGATGACTGGATTTTATATATATAGATATATTGCAGAAGGGTTGTTAGCAAATGCGAAAGCATTCTTGTATATGCCATCAACAGCATATATGAAGCATTAAGCTATATTCTTATACGAGGAAGACTTGCAAGTAGGCAACATTTAAGGACTTCAATATGATCTATGAAAGTTTCCAACGAGTTCAATTAATTAATTTCTTTTGAAATGCTAAGTGATCATGCTCAGCTTTTTTCAAACGCTGATGTAAGCATATGTAGGCATACATAGTTACGCTATAAAATATTCCAGCAATTTCCCCCCTTTTTTCCATTTCGTCCGTTCATTGACTCTAAACTCAATTTACGCGAAGGAAATGGAATGATGTCAAGGGTATGCCAAAATTTATTTTCATGATTATATTATTACTCTTGCATTTGTGAATTCTCAGTGACAATGAAGAAGGAAACCGTGTTCGAAGGGGGTACCTTTATCAGGATAATTTTTATGAATTGCAAATTCCTTTGTGGAACTTTATCACAAACCATCTGAAATTTCATTCCTTATAGCTCTCCAAGTTTACAAATAAATTGTTAAAGGGGAAAGAATAGAATCCTTTCTAGCACTCTTTTGTAAACATTTATAGTTGTAAATTTCAATCAACCCATGCATGCAGTTATTTTTGCTGTAGGGAAAATTGACAAATGTCACCGTGAATACGGAAAGATCATAGATTTCCTGAGAGTTTAGACCTTGACATTACAATGAATAGAAACAGCTCTGTATGGAAGAAAGACTTTCAAGTGCATTTTCTACGAAGGAACATACATTTTTTCAAGATTTTTATTTAAGAGGTAGCTGTCCTCGAGTGGAAATGACTGGAAATAATGTATGCTGTAAGGAAAAAACCCTTTTTCCGTTAAAGGTTTTTCCTACTTTTTCTATTTCTACATCATTGTGTGTTTTCCAACCTCGAGAGAGAATGAAAAACGATGTACTTGCCATGTTCTTCATCAATCTTTCATTTTTTCCATCCTTCACCTCCCATTGTTTTTAACATGAAGGATTATTCCCACTGCAACACAGAGAAAAGCAAAAAGTTTTTGTAAAGATGCTCTCTTGGTGTTTGCAGTTTTGATCAATATCTTCAACCGAGAAATGTTATCCTTAAAAATAACAACTTGAAGATTGCTCTGGAGAAAAGAGCTTTGGCTTTCTTTTTCTAATCCATTCTAGAGGATTTTCTAGCCTTTCTCAAGAAATAGTTATCATTAGGGAGATCAACATAAAATAGGAGGAAAGGAATAAAACGAGAACGTTGACTACTTGCACATTCTTTGCAGTATAGGAGAAGCCAAATCCAATCCTTTTATTCTTCTTGTGTGAAGCTCATTAAGGATCTGTGGATATAAAAACTCAAAGATACTTAGGCGTCTCCGCTAAGCGGAAACTTGATGAGATTTATTTTTTGTATTCATTCACAAATTGGCTCCTTATATGGATAAAGCTACGTGAGGTTATTTTATCATTAGGCAAGGGCTAAAGAGAAGGGTTGATGTGTGAGGTAATTAGGGAAATAAGTTTGGGTAGCTTTGTGACATCATCACCTTGAGAGAGTATCATCACCTCAGGTAATTAAGGAGATTGGGGAAGGTGACATTTTTACAATGCCATTTAAGACTTGTGCATCCCCCTATTTATTTTCAGCTATTGCTTTTTTACTACGTCTTAAAAAAGTACTCGTTTTCCACTCCACTTATAAGAGTAAATTGGCCAGAAAGGGTTAAAGTGATTTTGTATAGATATAATATTTTTTATCAGGTGGGTAACACACGAGCTAATTTGAACAGCCTTCTTCTAGTGACAACCTACGACATTGTATTCATCTTTCAAACAGTCAATTTACGGCATGATATAAGCAGAAAATGTTTTCAAGTGTCATCTCCCCAGAGTGTAGGGTTTGAAATGAATGTGGATTTTTATAGTCGTAAAACTGCCACTGACATATTTACGAAGAACCATTTCATTGCCAAACAAGCAATGTCAACTCACTTGAGATTTGAACAAGATAAGCTTCGTCATATAAGAACTCTTATTTCTCTCAGGCTGGATGACATGTCGTCAATATCTGTTTTGGAAAAATGAGATCTTTTTATCGTGTATATATTTTGAATGAGTATTTACTCTTTTTATGTGGGTTGCTTGTTGCTAGTTCTGTTATTGGCTATTTCGAGAGAATCTCAACTAAAAATATATGTTTTTTGTATTTGAGTAAACTTGAGAAGAAAAAAGTTTAGTATGTTGTGCATACAAGAGAGAAAAGGAATTGTCGGAAAGTAAAGTACCTACCATGAGGTAACACCGGTGGAGACGCTTCCTTTTCGTGTGAAGTCTTTCTATGCACGTGAGTAACGGAATAGTTGGAAAACATGCTGAAATTTTCCTTCCTTTCGTTTTCAAATTCGTGGAAATTTTTCAACCCTCCATAAGTTAACCAAAGCTTCATGTAATATGGCCTTGAATGTTGTAGTGTAGGTCACGTGTTTTAGACATGACTGTATGATTCAAATTGCGCTGTGTGGATGATAAATAATGCAAGAGAAATTGACACATATCTGTAACCAAACCAGCTTACGAGGAAATATCACTTGGTGTAATCTTAGTGGGGCCTTACAGTAGTAATACAGTAGCACAATGGTCACAATTTGGCTCTTGAATGCGCCTTGTGGGGGGATTGGGGTGGGGTTAAAGTTTCAAAACTGGCGAGTTTTGAGCACGTCAGACAGCCCTATCAAGCCTTCCAGGCATAAAAAGGCTTGATAATGAAAGATTAGCGAGCGAGCGAGAATAAATGGTATGTAAAATTAATTCCAGGAAGCCAGTTTTTAAACTTTAACCCTTCCCCACTCCCCCCAGAAGGCGCATTCATAAGAGTCAAGTTGTGACCGTTGTGTCTCTTTTGAGTTGATTTAACTAAATATTATTACTGTAAGGACCAAATAAGATTACACCTAGTGATATTTCCTCGTAAGTAAAGGGAAACGTGGCGGGGACAGAGTTAAAGAGAATTTGTAACGAGAAACTTCAGCCCGGTTCAGCATCATCTATTACGAATTTATATTCAAGGTTTGAGTGCTATTGTATGGGGAATGATCGGAAAGAGATGTTCGTGGATGGGATATTAATTTACGGTAAAGTAATATTTTTTGTCTTGTGTCGCCTCGAGTTTTAAACGCATTGAATCATTTCGAATTCCTCCGTTGGGATCCTAAGCTTGAAAAGCGGAGTTGGATGACTAAAGTGAAATATGTAGTGAGCAAAGTATGGAGTGAGCACGAGGGAGTGTAATACCAAAATGAAAAATATCAACTTACAATTCTGAATATATTCATTGTCCATTTGGAATAGGATGGGAAGAAGTGGAAAAAGGCGGATGGGAAAATTACTCGGAATTTTTATTTCATTGGATTCTCCCTCGATTTCAAATTTAAGTCTAGCAATCTATTAATATCTCATTTAAAAAATAAAATCTAGGCTTTTCACGTCAATGAAAATTTGATGCAGCTGATTTGAAAAGAAAAATTGATGAAAAAGTTCAACAAACTTTTAATCCCCTTTTGGACTCATTCAAATTCAAATTCAAATTAACTTTATTAGAGTGTTAATACAGTTTCAGGCATACAAATATGCTTGTTCTCCCAACCATAACACTGACCATAACATTGATAGCGTCAAACTTTGCGAAAAATTTATTGACTTGAAGATACCATATATCACGCGGTTTTTCTCTCATCATCCTCATCAAAATGGTTGTTTTGATACTTGTGTAGTAAAACACTGCCCACGTGTCATACCCCAAAGTGATGAATGGGATTGCATATTCCGCTACAAAATCCGTTTTTTAAAGAGAGCAAATCTGTTCTTTGAAAATTCACAGACCAAACATTACTCCCCACCAGGAGGGATTTTCCCTTGTAGCTTATTACTCTCCCACCTGGAGCCTCGACATAATGGAAAATTTACATACACAGAAAAGAAACTCACCTTTCATCCTTCAAATTCAGCTGAAAACATGTCAATTTTCGAGAAAGGAAGTAAAAGTAAAGTGTTGACAAACATTGTTCCTTTTGATTGGATATCAGCTCACAAGACACAATTTTCCGGTCAAGGTTATAGCCCCCATAGTTTTTCCACTTTTCTTATGCTCAGCTCAAAATGATTCGATATTTTTCCATACAAATCCAATAAATCCAAACTGAAAAATCGCTTCGATTCATAATTTCCCAGAAACAGACTATTTTTGAATTCACATCAATTTAAAATATCCACACGACCGTAATAGCCACTATGTCATTTTGAGTGACTGAGAACTCAAATATAATATTTTATTGACTTTTATACCTCCTCTTGACAAGATTGGAAACGTGTAGGTGGAAAGTAATATAATATTTCATGCCTTTTCTCCCTCTCCACTTTGACGTCCTTCCTCTCGCTTTACTTATCAGACATAGTTATGAGATCCTACTCTCCTCCGTATTTGCTCATTGGAAGGTAATCATCTTTCTTAAGGAGGAATGTCAGGGTGACATGCTTTTTTTCTAATTTGCTTTCTACATCAAAGCCTATTCAAAAAATCAATGAATGCGCGAACAAATACAAGGTAGCAATTTTTGTATATTTGCTCACATATTTTCTTAAATATTGGAACAAAGTTGTGGAGAGAATTTATCGATAAAAATACATATTTTATGCTCTTTAGGGTAATATGTATGTATATCCGCAGCCATGAGCATCTTGAAGGCTAACACGTTCCAAGACGGAGTTGCATTCTCGACAAGAAAAAAAAATAGTGTCATTCTGCAAGGTACATTCATACTTATAAAAATATTATACAACTTGGTTAGAACCTTTTTTACCATAGGCAAAACTCCAAGCTTCATTATAGGGAAAAAATGTGTGCAAAATGTGTATCTTTCTAAACGACTGTTTTAAGACGGCCCTGGAAAATCGTTTGTTGTAAAAGCTGTCAAAGCTTGGCTGCTCACGAGGACGCCATATGATACTCGTTAAATTCCTTTGACGAAAAAAAGACTCCGATGGATTTCCTCCTTTGGAGAAATTACTCCAAGAGGAATGTTAGCTTTGGAGGAAAAAAATAAGTATAAAACTTTACGCTTCTCTATGCAAGCAAGGTTGCTGAAGCTTAATCGTATTACAATGTATGCATTTCATCATTATATAACATCTTCTGACACTACAAGCTTAACTATACCCACGCTTGAGATTTTCTTCAATTGATGCTTTTACAACTGCCATTGTCCATAAAAGGAAGGATAGTTTCTTTTGAGTTATTTTTGGCTGTCATTGTTTATGGATTGTGGGATGAAGCTAGAGAGAGGCAAAAAAATCCAGTGTGGAAAATCACTGCAGTGTTTTCCTCATTGTCAAAGCTGACCAGAGATAAGAAACTTCTAGATGAGATCACTGGGGAGATGAGACTTTTGAATGGAATTTTATAGACAGGAGAAGAATAAAAATCCAGTGTTTTTCGCTGTCCAGATTTTTTTATTTGAAGTTGACTCCCAAACAACGAAAAACTCTTGTATGGTGTTGTCATGCATTATGGATTATTGAAGGTATATAGTGTACATAAAAATTAGAGGAGGATGTGAAAAGTGAAAAAAGAGAATGAAATATTTTCCCATTTTTCTCTTTCTTCTTGTGCCTGTTGCATTCCTAATAAGTGAATCCGAGGGATTCCACGGAGTGTAAATATATACGAAAAATCGGGAAAGTGAAATTCGTGAATGAATCTGCTCAACCTCCTCGCGTACACAAGGAAACTGAAAGACTGAGAGTGAATGAGGTTTTGCCATTAGAAGTGGCTGTGTGTTGTGTGACTATAATCCAAAGATTCTGACGCGCATAACCTCCCTTCATCATGAGAACAAGGTATAGCGCTTTAGAAGAGGAGACAAATGTGTATGATTTTTTGAACATGGAAAGAGGAAGGGAAGGAATAGGAGTAGAGTGAAAACAAGGATAAAACCCTGAATGCATTCTTGAATCTTCATCAGTCGACGGATCCTCGTGCAACACACACTTTCGCTGCTTCCTCTTGAAAAAATCCTTTCAGCTGTAGTTCCCCTTGTATTTATATGTATTACTTGAGGGGAAAAAAGAATAAAGGGAAGCCTTGCTTTCTGGAACAAAAAAATTTACAAGGAAACCGGGAAGGAAATTCCTTTCACTTGATACATCATTGAAGGCGATATAAGATATCGTATAAAAAAGACATAAATCTAGAGTGAAACGCTTAGTCCAGCAAAAAAGGAGATTCTCTGATTTGCTTAAGAAAAAAAAACTAGTGTACAGGATCTTAGAAAAAGTTTTTTTTTTCTGTTTTCTTCCTTGCCTCGCTGCATTTGTGAAAGACGTGAAAACGTGAGTGCAGGAGAGGTTGCATTTTTAAAGTAAACTTAAAGAATCCTTTACCACCTTTCTTGACAAGTGAGAATAGACGGGAGGAATAGCTGGTTTTCATCCTCAAGGAAGAAAACGAAGCAAGTTTATTTTTTTCGACAATAAAATACTCAACTTTGTTATACAAGATACAATATATTGGCCAAGGCGACTAGAATTGGGAAGGGGTCTGTCAAAGTTTGTTATATTTTTTAAAACTCCAACATTCCTTCTTCATCCTGTCATCAAACAAATTCCTTTTGGAACGGTAGTAGTGCGTAAGCTCACAAGAACTGTCTCACAATCCCCCTTAGTACAACTTCAAGTATAGCACTTGTTTGCAGAAAAAAACTTTTCTCTCAGCTCAGTACAGTTCTCAAGCTAAACTTATTTTTTTCGACTGTTGACTCTTATCTCATCGTGGAGAAACATTTTAGTTTAATTTGTTCCTTTGCCATTCCACTTGTTGGGCAGACGAGATGGGAGTGAGGTTGAAATTAACGAGAATAAATGTTCCGTCCTATTTACACAAACAATGTTTCCACCTACAAGGATTTCCCCGTTTTTCTTCATCTTCAGCACAGCAGTGTGTCAACATTGTGCATTTCATAATTGAAATGGTAAAAGAGTAACAATACTTTGAAGTGAGTTTATCTCTCAAGAATATTTCTAGTTTAATTCTGAAAACGTTGCTTAGCGCATTTGAGATTATCCTTATCTAACATTTAACGAGTTTGAACATTCTTTTTACTTCTATTTGGGAACTATCTTTGGTTGATTTGTTGTGCCAACTTTTAATCTCATCCTGTCTCCAGTTTTTAATTTTCCTTTGACAATCCCACTTCCTCGAAAATTGTATAAAGAGGATATTCAGCTGGATAATGGATTGGAAATTCTAATCATTTCTGAACTACTCAAGAAAGCAATTTTTCTTTTCATCTGGTTCATCATCATCACATAAGCTTCAGCGTGATTATAATTACTGTTTAAGTTCAATAGAAAAATATATATATATATTCATTGTCTCGCTTTCCTCTTCCTTCATTTACTTTTGTGAGGAAATGAGGCTTTTTCCCTTTCATCATCATTGATTTGAAAAATGAATAGAGAGAAAAAGGATTAAAAGTTAGAATTTCTGAAGAAACGAATCTTTCTAATGCTTCATGAAGCTTTTTGCCAGATTCACTTATAGTTAAGCATTCACTATTGGGATAAACGAGAATACTGACAGTCACATCCCAATCATCCAATAGCAGGGAGAATTCATCTTGGCGGAGGAAGATAAAGAAGGAGAGAACAGATAAGAGATATTTTTCCTCGTGAAATACACTCGAGAGAAGTTCCTCATTCTGAAGTCGTTTTCATCATAGTCATCATGAATTACAACAACAGGTAATAAAAAATACCATTATCTTTCACGATTACCTTCTAATGTAGGTTAAGCTTTTTCTTAAGCTGTAGTTGTACTTTTCCATCATGCTTATCTTTTCTCTGGGGTTGTTAATGATAGATATTCATGAAACACAATGTGCTTGCTTACTCTACCGAAAAATATTATGATGGTGACTCGAGATAGAAACATAGAATAGGTTGCAATTGTGAGAATTGTATTGATTAAGATTTGGTGTGGTATATGGGTTGGGGAATGGGAGCATTTATCCTGAATTTAATATAAAGGTGAAAACAGAACATGTCGTTTCATCAGGATCCAAGTTTCTTTTTCTTTTCTGGGAAGAATCTTCAAAGTAGAGGATGTAGCAGTCAGTAGCTAAAGTAAATTTGTTGTCTTGCCAATCAATTAATTATTATCTGTGTAATGGAATGATTACGTGTTGTGTCTGCAAGGACAAAACTCTGTCTAAAAGCAGGTGTTGTTGTACAAGGTGAAGAATATCTTGTTTGTGGTTCTTGTGATATTCTCATAGGAAAACACAACATATTGTATTACATAGGGGAACACGTAGTAGAATAAAAGGATTTACAATGGTGGTTATCCTGACCACCTTTTCCCTCTTATAGTTGGGGGAAATTGTCAGTGGGATTTTATTACAATATTGCAGAGTGCTTGAGAGGTGGGTCGTTTTGTAAATACTGTTTTTATTCGTGGACAAATTATATGAACATGCGCTTTTTGCTGATTTTAAGTATTCAAAGGGGAAGCTAGCGTTGAGATATTATAACTGTCGAAGCACAAAAATGGGGTTAGTGACCAAAAAGATTTGGAAATAGTAAATCTGGATTATTTTCCTATAGAAATTCCACACTCTTGAAATTTGAAAGTGGAATGCTTATTTGCAGAATGCAACTCTCAAAGAAGGATTTCCAAAGCCGTTTATTTGCATTTTTATTATGAGCAAAGCGGATCAGAGATATGAATAGGTATTGCATATTTTCCTGGAAATGGATGTATTTTGAAGAGAAAGGAAAAACCAGTGAGCTAAAATGTATATGCTTGTCTGTGCAGTCGTTTTGCTTCTCTCTTTCATTTTGAAAGGCATCCAATGATTTGAACTCTTCCGCAGGCTCGTTTAGCCATTTGAGTGGAGCTGTAATTAAAGCAGTGCAAATTATGCGGTTCCATGTAAAAGTTTACTTAACGCCGAGGCAATTGAACACAGAGGGGATTGTATTACATAGCCATAATAAATGCCTCATTTCATTCCCTATCCTTTATAGAATGCGTACTTATTTGCCTTATTAGAACGAACAGGAGTTTTTCCTCCAGTTATTAAGCAATATTGAGGATGACGACGGGGTGATAGTGGAATGAGGGATACTTACACAATATATTAATTATTAATATTATCTTTTGATGACGATAAACAGCCACTGATGATGCTACTAATGATGACCATATATAGGGGCTTGGTGAG
Source organism: Sinodicranocentrus sp. ZH6 (assembly GCA_027743935.1). Lineage (NCBI taxonomy): Eukaryota > Metazoa > Arthropoda > Collembola > Entomobryomorpha > Entomobryidae > Sinodicranocentrus > Sinodicranocentrus sp. ZH6. Next base: position 1,910 of record JAHZNA010005579.1, on the reverse strand, counting down.
CTCGCCCACACAATTTTCTGGTTTGATCCAGGTTAGTTTTACCCGCTTTGTAAAAAATTATATCACAAGGTCCAGCTGGCTTCGAAGTATCTTGTTTCTGTCGAGCAACGTTCTCTGTTAAGTATAGGGATACATTGTGGAGGACGTTTACTTCGTTAATTAATTTTACCTCGTTAGTTATTTATTGTGGGTGATGCGCTTTCGTTTGTGTTTGTATTTCGAAACAAATTGGGTTTCGCTTGAAGAAATATTAAATTATTAATCACCTCTTGTTCTTTCGACGGTTTATAGGGAACTTGGTTATCAAGTAATGTCGACATAATTTTCTTGGTTAACCAATCTTTGCACTCTATTGAAATTTAGCGAACCATATGATAAAGTTTTTAAATTGATTTTTTATTAAATCAATGGTGGTATTTGATATGGCATATTATCATGAGTTGTAAGTAAGCAAACTTTTAATTATTAAAAAGTACATCGATCTCCAGTTTACTGTTTGGAAATGATCTAGTTGCACTGGAGATAAATTGGAATTGTATAAAATGAAATTTTTTCACAGGCTTATCTCCAGAATAGAAAAATAGACAAGGTACGGAAATAAAATTATTGAAGCAACCACCCTTTCAGTACTTTTCTTCTAATGACTTTTTTCGTAGGCTTCAACACTTTATCATTTGAAAGGCTTATCGGCTAATATTATACGATTTTGATATTTCGGTATTCCAGCGGTGAGAATTTGCCCTGTCTGCACTTCTCTGTCATCTCCAAGTTTTCCCTTTTGATCTCATACGTATCATCCCTGCCACATAATATTCTTGTCTCTTCAGGCTGAAATTGTAAGCGGGGGGGGGGGTATCATTGAGTACTGTAATGCAACGGAAGAGACTACTTCGCTTAGGTCTGAGTGTGAGAGTTAGAGATGGAGTCAAAGTATGAACAAAATTAATAATTAGATTAAATTGAGAAGGGATTAATTCGTTAAATTAAGTAATGACATTTATTCTAATCAATTAAAATGGATAACTTCATTAATTAATTGGGTGATTAATTGATTAGTTGTGAATTTAATCCAAGAGAATTGATTATTTAATCGAATAACGGATTATTGCTATTGCAATACGAATGATCTTAATTACTAGATACTCTAAATTATTGCAATAATCTAGCTCACTTCTTAAACTAGGTACTTATGATTAAGTCAGGTACGAGTCTTATGGTGGCTCGTCTATGACCGGACTGTACTCTTATTTACTAAGCCTGGTACGCAGCTACCATATTTCGCACGAAAAACGACATCGCGAAGTAGTTGGCGGTTACTTCACCAACGTAGTGCGGAGCTCCTCAGATTTCGCTAATATTTTCACAGTGAAAAATCTCTGCGAAAAAACCATTTTTTGCTGTGTATGTGCACGAAATGAAACCATATTCTTTTCCGCTTTGCGAAGCGAAATCAAATGACGAAATCATATGAGACTTTGTTTTCTTTGATTGTTTATTTCAATACGTCTTAGCTTTGGGTAATGTTAGTCGTCTAACAAGTTGTTTTGACAGATTAGCTTAATTATTTTAAATTACTGCTGTTTTAATATTGCTCAAATAAAATTGTTTTCTGCATTTCTGTAGTTGAAAAGTAATTCATCGTCGTTATCAAGTTAAGCATAGTACGGAGCTACCGATTTTCACGAATGTGAAAAAACAGCGAAATTCGTCCCTGCAAGAAACATCGCGAACTCACTCCACCAAGACGAAATTTGTGCATGTGAAATTTTTTCACTTTACAATTCACCAACAAGTACGGACGTTATTCCACGAAATTGTGCGAAAAGAGGTTCGGTCATATGGGATTGTTTATATTCGTCACTAATAGGTAGGAACAACTTTCATGTAAATTCATCAAACGGCGTCAAACG
>JAHZNA010005578.1:0-13581 GCA_027743935.1 Sinodicranocentrus sp. ZH6 | reverse complement strand
CAATGAAACTCCACAGATGATTTTTATGCAGATTTGTACCAATTTACAAGACTTCACCAATACAAAAGAAGTCTTTGTTTCTAACTGTTGTTCGGTTGTTTTTTCATGGTTTCTAGAGAAGAGGAAGCAAACCACCAAATAATGACCATCATTGATTATGATATCACAATGTTTACAAGCTTTTGTAGATTACAATGAGATGACTCAAAACACTTGCATGCATGCTTCTGCTTTCTATACACAGTAGCAAGTTGTAATCTAATGTAAAGAATTTTATCTCCACAAAATCTTACCAGGCTAGGCAAGAGGATAAAACTGGTGCTTATACTAGATTGAAGCAAGTTTGAAGCTGAACATTCCATGTAAAAGTGAGTCATGTTTTTTATGCATTATGGATTTGTATATCAGAAAGCAATTTCGTTAAGCCCAGCCTCAAAATAATTTTACAACAACAAACAACTGGCCATTTACTCCATCCAATTTTATATACCTACACACCCTAATTTTACCTACTCCTAGGGGATATACCAGATTACATCGTTGAACTAAATTTAAAAAACTGTTTCATTAAAGTCGCTTCCCTAATTACTACAAGGAAGATACCAATTAAATATTAAACTTGCCTGGAAGCATCCCACGACGAGAGCTTGTACAGTTCCAGTACCAAATGATCTTTCCGTGATGATGATTCCAATAGCAATTCCAACCGGGCTCACCAGCGACACGATGAGCACATATAGTACCATACGGAGCACTTTGGTTTTGTTGGAAATGAGCTCAATCCCAATACAAAAGAGAATAGTACATTCGTGTAGCGACACGGCAAAGAACATGTACCAAACATCTTCGACAGAAGCTTGCAACCCAATCGCCATTCCTTCAAAGACTCCATGAAAGGAAATGGCGATGACGATAAGAAGATTCCGAATCTCAGCTCCAATATTTTGATCCAGTTCATCGTCTCCGTCAATGAATGCGACTGGAAGATGGCTATGCTCTTGGTGGAAATGATTGTGATCATCATGGTCATCGTGGGCTTCATGACTAGATACCTCGATACCCTTCTTGTCTCCTACTCCTGCACTACTTAGCTTCTTACGACTACAACTCGTACTGCCACTACTCCCAGTGCTACTGTTACTATCATCCGAAATCACATTTATGTTCTGCGATTTATTTAAATGGAGATCATGCAAGCTATTGCTCCCGCTGTCCAACTGACTAGCCATCAGGCTTGGTGTCGAGTTTCTTAGCAGATTTACTTGCGAATTGGCAATAACTGTGTCCCTAAACCAGTCAGGATCTATATAGGAAAATTTTTCTACTCCGACAATAAGTCCACTACTGGCTGTTCCATCATTTCCTGTTGCGCCATTCCGCTTTGTTTGGATATTTGTCGGGCTGATGACACGACTTTTTGGAAGCCCAGGAATGTCGTCGCATTTCCGGACAATGTTCTTATCAAACATGTCTTTAGTTTCTCGCGGTGTTGGAAGCACACCGTCAGTATTCTCTCCCATCATGTGTTGTTTATGGTAATGATCTGGATAGTTGTTTGCATAGCACAGCGCCCCATTCAAGTAACCGCCGTTCTTTCCTATAACAGCAATCGGCGCAACTCCCACTCCAGTTGAGTCATTGTTATTGTAGTGGATTCCCATCATGTCTCCACCTTCCACCGAAGTGTCGCTGGCCTGAACGAAATTCCCATTTATCCTCCCATTCCCATTTACAGAAAGGCCCGCGCCCCTCTTCTTTGCCTGCTTTGCTCGTTTCCGTTTGTGAATCAAGGCGTGCACAATGTCCTCTATCATGTAGACTAGAAAGAAACCCATGACGAAGATGACCTGAGGAACGGGTAAATGAATATTTGGTAGTGCTTCATTAAAACTCTCTTGTACTTCAGGCATCATGTGGAGGAAGCATGTGGCTAGCATAACCCCTCCACCGAAGAAAACAAGGATAGAGATGCATTTCTTCAGTCTTCGGTCAGCAGTTTTAGACCAGCGGCGTTTGATCGTTTTCACAATGACTAAAGGGAGCATTCCACAGAAGAGCCGAACGGCTCCCATGAGCACCAACACGATTAGTTTCACTGAAAGCAGCTCCATTTTGTCAACTTGATGGTGGCCTAGTACCGGATTTTATTCGCTATTACGCTTTCTAATTTTCTTTAATTCTGATTGCGTCAAGGGAAGAGAGGGAGAGCGAAAATATTGTACAAAGGGAAGAAAGATGCGGTGAGGTGGTACAGAGTTACGGAATAGCGTTACGGGGTAGCGTTATGTCACAATCCCAGATAGGACGTTGTTAGTCATCACATTCATTCCCTTCTTACTCTCAAACACATTGTCATCTCACTTGCACACACATTCGTATCGCCGCTGCTGAGCCTGCGATCATCGTCAAAAACAAGATGACGACTCTCATGACGCCACTTTGAGCTCGGGCGGTATGTACCTCACTTAACTTCACGGATCAGCTACAATTACTCCTTCGTTTTGAAAAAGACTTTATAAAAGCGTCCTTAATGTACAAATCGCAGGTATACGCAACTAACTCGAGATTATCTATGTTGCTCCTTCTCTTAGCTACTTTATGATGATTATCATTCTTCGCGTAGTCTCGAGAATCAGGTCTTTACAACAAAACGCAAAACTTTATTCACGTAAAATTCTTAACATTTGAAAAAAGAAATACATTCTGACCTAACGTCCCAAATTTTCTCTTTTACTCATCCACTGTGACAAATTAGCAAAGCTGCAGCAGCACACCACTAAAAATGTAATAATATAAGCTTCTGTTTTTTTTTTTCTTTTGATCTTTCAGCCTTGTATAAGCCTGTCTTCAAGTAATCTAATCAGTTTGCCACAAACAGCCACAACTTGTGTGCTGATGCTACAATAGCAACATGAGTGCTAACCAGAGAAGAGATGTTTGTTAAATAAGGCTTTACAACGACCATCAATGATGTACATAAGGATGTAGAGATGCGATGTTGTGTAGTGGCTCTCTGATGATGATGATTTGCAGGCAGGTGGATTAGCTCAAGTGAGCCTCCGTTGTTGGCTTGTTTGCAATGTTGAATTCCTAGTTACAGTTGTTCAGGTACACAACACAAGTCACGAGCAAAACGAAGGCACACTCACGCGGTGTTACTACAAAAGGCAGCAGGTTCCTTTAACGTCCACACACAGTAGTTATATTGGTGAAGTTCACTTTCCAAATTCTTTGAGAATTTCAATAACAAGCTGGCACACACATGGGGTAAGTAAGTTGGCGCTAATAAAGGCAACAAGTCAGGTTCTTCTTGTGGTATGTGCCCGTCCCGTCCCTATGATAAAATTACAAGAAAAAAGAGACAAGATGATTATGATTAGCTTTTGTACATCAGTAGTAAATGTGAAGCTATCCAGTACAATGACCTTTTTCATGTGGAGATATTGCAGTTCGCTTTTACTACTACCTGAATTTATATGGGTATATATAACTGTATCAGACAGAGAGCAAAAGTATTTAGCAATTATTTCCAACTGTACACACTACTGACAAAGCATGATGTATGTTTACACAATGAAATAACACTATTCTTTTCAATAGGGATATTTGAGGAACTTGATGGGACAACATTACCTTATTAATATTGAGAAGTGTGGATGTTAAGGTGATTGCACATGAAATGTTGCAAGGTACAATGTGAAGGAATGTCTCGCTCGAGTAACTGAACTTGCTAATTTTAAGGAAGGATGTAACTTCTCTATAAAGTAGCTTCCCGTACAAGACAGCTCAATATCAGACATTATCAAATATTTGCATACTTCCTTTATCTTCAACGAAAATGAGTACAACTTGATATTTGTTATATACTTCTACCTTGCTCTGTATTTGAGAACACTATTTACTCTTCTGAATTATAAACTGGATCAGATTGTATTTATTTGGGCGAAGAAGAGGTACATTATGTGCACTTCACTGCAAAGTATTTACAATATCAAGTTGGTTCCCTAAATATGAGGGAGCTTCACAAACCCTGACTGAATGTAAGTAAACTGTTGTTTTCAAACTTATTCAAAGTTCTGCTCCAACTTTTGCTAAATAAAAAACTTTTTTCAAAATTATACGGAAACGAGGGATGACGTTAGCGATAATGAGATATATGTGGGAGGTGATCTATGTCATGCAACCGTCTGACAACAACTGTGGAGTACAAGAGAGAACAACCTTAAAAGCTTAACCATGATTCGTTACATGTAGCTAGAGACAACTTGAGTATTGCAAATAGCATAGAAAATCAAAATAAATGCTGGTGGTGCAAAAATGTTGATGTGGATATCATGCCTATTTTAACATGCCGTTAGTCTGCTAATTTTTCAAAAAAATAACGCAATAATAACTACCTCAACAATAAGTCTACTTCAAATCAAATTGGCTTAGGTATGAGATTTGCTTCAGCTCGACAGCTTTTTTCCAATAAAGTCTCCCGTTATAAGTATACATATCCAACAATATATTTTTACGATTTTGAGCTTCTTTCCTCAATAAAGTAAGCTAATGTGCAAGTAAAGCTCAAAAGGAGCGCAGCGACAGCAGAAAACAAAAGTTGAGAGAATTTGTTCAAGCGTGCCTTTTAAAAAGTTGTTGGACATGCTGTGGCTACAAGCTACAGGGTGTATAATATATTTTCCACCTTTTGCAAATTATACTCAACAGAGATATGATAAGATACACTAAAGAGCAACGAGTTTAAAAGTAAACTTTAAACCAACCAAACAAAAACCTAGATTCGTCACTATACTTAACTCATGAGTCTTTTACATTTACCTAAATCCCAATTCCCAACATATTCCATTGAATACACAAAAGCTGCTGGTTTAGAATTCACATCACAATCTCAGTTGCAATGCAGATTGCAGAGAGCAACTTATGCACGAGGGAAGTTGAATATGCAAGCAAGATTATGTGAACGCAGATCGCAAAATGTGTACAAAAATTACATACATATATTGCATCTTGAATCCCTGCGACTGAGGTACTTATCATCTTAGCAGAAATGACGTACACTTACATACAGCTTAACCACAACAATAGCTGCCTAACATAATAAAATGGTAATCTCTGCAAGTGCAATGATGCTGATGCACACGAAAAAACATAATGGAATCATGAATCACGATGCATTTCTTTTCATCATAATCTTAAAATCAATTCTGCTGCACGAAGGACCTGAGAAAAAAGTAACTTTGACTCATTTTCTTCTACTACTACAGAGACACACTTGTAGTGTGGAGGACTGAATGTAAAAAAAAGTATACTTTATGAAGGAAAAAAATATTTGTGTCGATGAGGCATTGTCCTATCATGTTTTACCTCCTTTACAAGTTTATGCTTATGTTCCTGTATTTTCACAATAATTGCGTGTACTAAATTTATTTGCTTGAACCAGAAATGAAAGCATTGATTAGTGCAAGTCACCGGCATAACAGCAGATTTTTTTGCAGACATTTGGGGAGTGATGAACCGTGTTGATAGAAAAGATGAGATGGGCAATAATAATGGGCATGCAATGAAATTACATGCCTCATTCTGTCAAGTCAGTCAACTGCATCCTATACAGGTTGTGGATGGTTTGCATATTATAAGGATTGTATTTTTCTACCTATATTTTGTTAGCGTTCCGGATAATACAGGGCAAAAAATATTATTCGCTATTGAAATTAGAAAGTTTAATTACACGAGACTCAAACTTCTTGTTTGTTATTGGGCGGCTGTCATGTCATATTTACAAAATGTCAAATCGCAACAAAAGAAATAAAAGTGGCATCTGCATCGCATGACAGATGCACTAAATAGATCGATTAACATAAATATAGAGTGTGCAATGGGATTCGTGATTGGTAACACATATCATCATTACGATATGATAAAGATACTGAAACCACATGTTATATAATGCACGTAAGCCCAAAGCGCATCATGAACGAAACTCTAATGAAAAGTGAGCAAAATATTGTTAAAATGAAGATCATAATCGCTCATAACACCACAAAACTAGCGTGAATGATTAATGAAATAGGTTAAATACATAAATGTTGCAGCAAAATTGATATTGTTGGAGTGAAGTGCGTGTGTGCTTCATCATGAAACCACACTTTCTCATTAATAATTATCAGAAATTATTTCTCATTTGTGACAAACGACACAAGCCTTAATATATCGTACTCATTTCGTATATATTAGTGTTTAACGTTGCATTTCAAAACAGTTTGTTATTGGCAGCATTTACAAAAATAGCACCGGCGCACATTTCGATTACTACATATGCAACTAGTTTAGCATTTCGTGATGCATCCAATGACGTTTAACAACTGCTAATGAATATTAATAAAAATCTTACCCTCTCTACTAATTATCATCATGTACAACGAGTCAAATCAAAAACTACCTAAAACTTGAGCACACAATTTTCGAAACTTTCGTGAAGGAAAAATTGATTTGAAAGCGTGATTTTAATTTTCAATAAACTCAACAAACATCTTATTCACTCGTTCCCTTTCACTATTTTAAAGGTCTAACTCTCGCTATGCACTGGCCTTGAATGTCTCAATGTTATTTTTGGATAGACGGGCAATGTGAAATGTGATGGAGGAATTGTGAGAAAAATTATAAGCTAGTTACCTGTTGTACGGTCAGTTGAGTCTTGAGTCGGAACAACTTTTATTTTTCAGATGGTCGTCCACTCAAGTTCAAAGTCAAGCGTAGACTGACTAAAGTTTGATACAGGGAATAGAATACATACAAATTCTTTTTCATAACTACTTTTGAATATCTATGCTTATACATATTCTTGTATTGCTAGGAATAGTAGTATGTTTTTAAGCAAAGCATTAGGTAAATTCAAGTTTAAAGATCTATTATGCATAACAGAGCAAGGAGTAACATTCAAAAAAAATTATCCCCTATTCACTAGTATTCATTCTCTGGTACACGGACGAACATTCAGTATGGACACGGATGATGACGGACGATGATGATGAGGATGATTCAAATGAGAGACTTGTTGGGATATACCAAGATGATAATGAGGATGATAACGATTGTCTTGCTGCCACTAGCAAAGGTATAAGGACTTGGTTGGAAGATAGACAAGCAAACACACGGATTTGAAAGCAAAGACTGTTTTGGCAAAAGCATTGAATGGTCACAGCTATTAATCTTTTGGCTTTATTAAACCCCACATGCTAAAATATTACTAGTTACGTGAACTATTTCATTTTTTCACGGAGCATCGCACTAGCCACACGTTTGTCATCTCACCAGATTATCAAAATTAATGGGAAACTTTCTTTAAAAAACACTATTACAGGAATAAACTGGCTAGCTACAACACAAGGGAGGTAGTTAGCAGAAATGAGAGAACTTTTTAAAATTAATGTCAAAATTTTCTCTTGACAAAAGTACCTGAGCATACGTACTTTTAGCAGTTACAACAAAAGGATTTATTTAGATTAGAAAGTCAAACTTTGAGCACGAGTTCAATTAGAGAGTCTATTGAGATGTTATCGGTTTTTTGTTATGACATGTGAATTTGGTTAGTTAGGGTGTGTGGATTAGTGTAGATAATTTAAACGGACTGGACGAACTGCTACTAGTGCTTTTACTTTTTTCTACAACCACATCCTCGCCTATCCACTTACATTGACGATGTAAAGGAAGGTACTTATTTGGAGCATAAAACCGCTTTTTGCCGGTAAAACAAATTACGTTGCTTAAAAATAACCGCGTAATATGGAGGCTTCCCGAACTTGGAATCAACGCAAAGACAAAATGTCTTCCGTGTGGCGCACGTAAAATGTAAAACTGTACTAACTACCTACATGATGGAAAATTATCCTTGTGGCGTGCGTTTGTTTGTACAACTGCCAATTGCATTGAAGCCAAGATGTCTCTCACTCACTGGGCTGAAATCCAGTATATAGTCATCACAAATGCATCCTTCAATCTACTTATTATTATGAAACTCTTCCATTTTCGCAGGAAGGTTACGTTCAACACTAATAAGTGACGAGAGTCATATCATAATAAATCGTGATTCGTGCACAGGAATGAGTTGAAATGAATGTTACTCATCATCAATCTGTGCAACTGAAAAAGTGAATTGATGGCAATGAGAAAAAAGCTGTACCGTGGGAGTATCGTATGTTTGACCTCTAACCCGCTAAACATACATTCTGAAAATATTTTTCTTTGCTAATTTAATTTACTTCAATTGTCTGCAACACTCAATGACATTGTAAAGTAAAGTACTCCGTGAACAACCTTCGCTTCCTTGATAGTTAACTGCAGTTGTGTGTACATGTGCAAACCTTAGAAGGAATCAAACAGGTAAAATTCTGTCTTGCAGATATTTTGCTTCAGGAGAAGCAGTTATTTTTGTTTGAAATGCTTGCCTCTTACATACCTTCTATCTCTGTACATGCATGAAAACGGTTTACTGATAGCGATTTAACAGTTAGCGAGACACACCACATAAACTCAAATGAAATCAGCACAATGGTGTAAATTGGAATGGAAGGTTCAGGTAACTTTGTCATGTCATTATAAACAGGAATCCATCATTATAACAGGAATCGAATGTTAGGCGAGTCAGAGGAAATTTCTGAATCACAGCTTTAGAAAAAACTACCCCGTGTGGTGCACTCTAGTAATGGAAAAAATCTGGTTTAATGAATGAGTACATGACTCATCATCATGGAACCTGCGGGTTTCCCAGAACACAACAATATACTCGCAAAAAATACATTACTTCGTATCTCGACAAATTGCAAGTTTGCAAGGTGTTTAGTTTATACAACTTTGCATTTGCAACCACGTCATTGTAAATGATGAACAATGAAAACTGACATGCCCAGTCTGAAAAGACATTTGAAGGAGTTTTTCCTATTACAATTAGCAAATACGCAGAACAATACTAACGCACCAAAAGCATAACTAATGAGACGAGACACCGCATTTGAAATGTACCCTAATCTCTGGTCATTCGAATCCGATCTCTAAAACATTTATGCGCTCATCCTCAGATATGACAATGTTTGAATCTCAATGATGTACTTAAAAGACTTTTAAATTCATGAATCACTCATGGTCATTTGGTCAGTGACTGATCAGCCGTGGTCGTGTGAGCGAGTCTGTAAGCGATAACTCTTTAGAAAGCATGGGTTTTGCGTTAAGAAATGATAGTCATCCTCTAATCCTCTTCCCAGGAATGAATGAAACGAGTCAAACGATGTTACTTACTTACATTCTATTCTCATCACTATCACGAATAATTTACGTTCATACTGCTCCAACTTTTCAAAGAAAACTTGTGTAGTTAGGTGGTTCAGTTTTTTTTCAATTAGCACAGAAGCCTATAGACTACAGGCTGTAGTAGTGAAGATTTAGAGATACGCAAAAATCAATTGTTAGGAAAAACGGAATACAAATGAATGACTTAATTTTAATTTCTGTATCCAACAAAGTTACTCTTTAAATATTGGAGTCCATCCCGGATGGGAATGTTTTTTGTCTATATTTTTACTCGTTGATGATAACCTTAATTACTCCCATCGATCATTAATAACATTCAAACTTAAGGTAACTGATATAATGTCAGTTTAGTCGCCTACCCTTTTCGAACATTAACAATTAAATGGATGCATTCCCACAGGAAAAAAAGTTGTTAGTTTTCGTGACAGATCCGAATGCGCTGTACGACTCATTGGCAGCTTTATCATTTTCACACAATTAGTTGATGTCATTGTGCATGTGCATACGATAGAATAATCAAAAATTTAGTCATTAGTGGCATTCTACAGAATATGTTGAGTAGAATATGTTGTTGAGCGGAAGAATCAACTCGAAATAAATAAACAAACCACTTACGACTTTAAGCAATTTTCATTGGAGTAGCCATCTGCTAAATAAAATGGACAAAACGAAATACAGACTTGACAGAACAGGCAACAGCAAACAACAACGCAAACAACTTCCGGCAATCTAAATTTACATGTAATTTGAAACTCTTCTTCTGTCATGTGGAAACTTACTCTCTCTAAAACTTATGGAAAACTTATTTTTAGAAATCAACACAGGACTCTTCAATAGCTTCAATTTTCGTAAATAAATAAATTTCGTTCCATTGTCACAATCACTCAATCCACATTCGACAACATGTGTACTCGAACAGACGGTACGGTACATTGCGTCGTTATTTGTATGTGCAGCTTTTCTATAAAAAAATCTCTTGCAAATTACACTTCCTACAACCTACGAATTAGCATTTTTCGAAAACATCCTGTCATTGTTGTCGGTAATATAGTCAACAAACTATCTACACTTGTGTATTAATTTGTAAAATTGGAAAACTGATCCAAATTCCATTTCTGTCCAGTAATTCAATACCAGCTTTCCATAATGACGTCATGTGTAATAGAAATACAACAATTTCCTATACTAAAGCCAAATGTTGAACGTCTGCACTGAAAACTATCTGTATTTGGCGTCCTTTTTACAAACATACCTAATCTCAAAGCGATGCACGCAAATCATACAACTAATCCTCAAAATTTTGCAGAAAACATCCTAAATTCAACATCCAGTCCAACTCTGTCATATCCAATTACGGATACTTTTATTTGTGTACATAAATTCAAATACGGAAAATTCAAGCCAAGCAAATTTTCATTGTTCAAAAGAAGGCTGCTGTGTAGGATCATATATCTTTTTACAGATTTATTTGTACGAAACCAAAGTGAACAATGACCTTGGTGCAAACTTGCCTTGTGACAACAAATGACCATATTTACCCATCTTATATGACTTACACGAGTTCCATTTCCATTTAGGAATGTTCAGAGCACCATGTAATTCCCTAAATTTCATGAGATACTTAGCAGTTTCATGACAGAAAAAAGTTTATGCTTGTCGTTTATCATCGTCACTCTACCATTAAAACGACTTCCGTCGACTTGCGCGATATCTTCTCAATCTTCTTTAAAATTTATATTGCGACGAAGCCTGTGTACCATGTAGACTTGTGGATTGCGAGGGGACACTGGTATATGAAAATAGAGGGGAAAAGTCCAATCATTTCTAGTCATTTGTATGCAAGTCTTTGAATAGAAATTTTCAATTTAGAGTCTGAAAAACAAATAAGACGCTGTTTAAGCAATTGTCTTTATCTCTTATAATGATGATTTCATAATTACAATCTTTTTTACACTTGTAATTTATGTCCTAATAAGTGCTTCCATTCACCATTGAACCAGCAGCATTTTAAAAGCTATCAACTATTTTCGTCACGTGCATTCACATATTCCTCTTTTACGATGGAGGGCCATCACTATTTATCTAATAAACTCTTTTATCTGCCTACCCATTGGACGTGCATCTTAGTTGTGAAGATTTGAAGATGACAAAGCATAAATGCCGTTGTCGACAATCAATCCTTCAAGTGGTGTCCTCATTTATCCTTAAACAATAATATCCTCATAGGTCGTGTTTATTGTTTGCCTCTCCTCAAGTAAATTTGTTAATTTATGCAAACTGATACTCACACAGAAAACAATACCAATTTAACTATCTGTGATTTTAGTCACAGCATTTTCTTGAGAGAGAGAGGGAGAGGACACATGTCATGTCATTAAATGTCGTACGTCGTCTTTGAATTGGAAAGTGAAATCGGCAAAATCCATTCCTTCCATCACATGATACGATATCGCATGTCGCATCACGTAATACCTATCTCATTCAAGAGGGAATCAAGTTAAAATTAATCCTATACATTTCAATCGTATGATATTACACCGGATTATTTACATTATCTCCTTTTTACGAGTGGATTAAACATTATGCGTGTCTTCTGTTGTTCAGCGTAATCCACATCGCCTGTTCGTTCACACCTACATTTTTGGTGAATCCTTTCAAAGCATACAGCCAACTTTTAAAACCCTATAACCATATTAGCTGTATTGTAAAGGGCTTTGGTTTTTCTATTGTGATATTAAAGTTAATTCACAAGAAAAGAAACGTACCCGTGGTGGTCTCGCCTCTTACACTGAACCGCCTTTCGATGTGGTTGAACAACAACCATGAATCATATTAGGATGACGGTTGGCGTTCACAATATGACGCGTCTTTAAGCAATAGTTCCGTTCTTTCAAAACCAAAATAAACAATTTTTTATATATATATTTATATTCGATCTCTTCATTGATGCGTACAAGCCAATATTTTACACTTATCGTTATTGCATGGTTTGATGTTAGGAAATAGGTATCTCGCTCGCACATCTCTCTCATTTTCATTTTACAATATATGCATGAACAAAGGATTCTGAAATCCGCTTGGAGTCTTGAGGAGACGACAACACTTTGAGGAATGATTGTGCATACGATGAGTTCGGGAAAGGAAAAGAAGCTGACTTAAACAAGGAATAATATCTTCATCTAGGAAAGTTTTACAATGAAGATTAGAGATGGACATTTAACGAGGTGACGATGAGGATGATAGAGAATAAAACAGATAGTATGATGAAAGTTGCCTTACCTTTGACTAGTATGCGAGATGAGAGCATTTACATTTGTACTAGTACCGTTACCATATACATTATGCATTAAAAAAGGTGTAATGTGAGTGTGTAATAAAAAATGTAAAAATAGATATATATGTCGAGTTGGGGGAGAAATTATTATGCAACATGCATGTTTTGGTTTATTACGCTCTGTAGGTTATGCATACATTATTCGTTGATGACGATGGAGCACCTAAGAGAAATAGAATCATCATCACTGATTACTTGCCAGTATTATTATTGTTACTATTCTGCAATGGAAAAATGATCCGTCGGTAGACACCTCCGTTGCTCATTACGAAAACAGTCTTGGGACACACATTACTAGCATTACATATGCACATGTTTATATATACTGCCTAATACGCGTATCTGTATCCAAACTAATAAATAAATAAATATGAAAGTTGAATGGATGGACAAATCCATGTTGAAAATGGTTTTGACGATGATGAGACTTTTAAAACTTTCTTATAAGACTAATGTTGTTTTCTGCGTCAGATGTGCAAAACCAGACTCACTCTCGCTATTCTCTATCCACCGACAATTTGAATGTGAGAATGTTACCATTTTTACAATATTATCACGTAAGGGCTCTATGAGTGTTTTTTGTGTTGCGCTTATTATTGGAAAAATAATCACGGAGGGGTGATGATGAAGAAGATGGTCGTAGAAGACGGGAGGGAGCATATATAAAGCTATCACATTAGTACTTTGCATGCATTCTAACGATTAGATTCAAACTTGTTGCATCTCTCTTGGTTATCTAAAGTGTAGTGCCTCATCTAAAAATGGCGAGAGTGGTACTTGAAGGATATTTCTAGAAAAAAAATTTTTGAAACAAGTTTCTACAACATCAAAATATATTTTAAGATCTAACATTTTGCTGCTCAATAGACGCTGCTCCTTTGTCTCTCTTTAACAATCATTCACGTGAGTTATGCTGGATTCCTTGGAGGACTTGGAGGAGG
>JAHZNA010005577.1:0-15563 GCA_027743935.1 Sinodicranocentrus sp. ZH6 | reverse complement strand
GATTTCATAAGCTCGCTCAAACCCTTTGCGAGCTAATAAATGTAGAAACAAAAAATGTAAATGAGCAATATACCTATACGTATGTCTATCATCGCGCAGAATACAATTTAATTGAGTGGCAATACTTTTAATTGCGATCTATTCATCAAGAATTTCCGCGTAGTCGCAAAGCGGCATACATAAAATGCATAAAAGGCAAGAAAAACAACACGTTTCTATACACCTATTTTGTGACTAAAATGGGTGATCCAATTTTCCATAAATGGGAAAACAACCTCGAGTTAAAATGTATCTACAATAAAATATTTTTACAAGTCTACAAGTCAAAACGTCTAGGAAGCAGTGTGTTTCTCTTAGGGGAAAATATGTGGCATCACGCCGACCATTAGTGAACTGGAATTTTGACTTTCATACCAGCTTGCGCAAACCCACCACAAAGTTTCCATACATTAATGTGAACTCATTTAGCGTAAACTGAGTGAGAAATTGAAGTCTTCTCTTGCATCTATAGTAGGTCAACAGGAGATGCTGCTCACGACAAGTATGGATAAAATGGATTTCATCGCGTATTTAAATCCTAGTTGGGGATTTGAGGTTAAAAGGGTTATTTTGAGTTTGGGTCACGACAACTACGACAAAGTAATTGTACAATGACGCCACAAACACAACGGTTTTGCTACTATGCATACCAAAATATTGTGGATATAAACTCCACCAGCAATTATGACACAGACACTCATAACCTCATACAGCTCAAAACGACTTGAATGCTTCTCAGATTTAGATGGGGTGTCTGTGTCTGCAAAACTTGCTAGATTTTACTAGTAGAAGCTGCTAAAGAGAAGAAATACAAAGCAAGTACCAGTAAAAGGCCGAGTTTCTCAATCAAGGTGTTTGACAGACTGCAGAGCAGACTACATCCATTGTATTGTGTTGACAAGGGAGTTGTGTAAATGAGAACAGAAAACACTTGTCTGAGGCAAGAGGGGATGCAAGGCATATTGCATTCTTACTGTGGCATTCCAATGGAGACCGCAGTGAGTAACGAAATTGTATCATGATGATCAGCCTTTACAGCTCATTTCAATGGCTAAAGCTTTTCATTACCTTTTACCTGCATACCTTTTGTCGCTAATAAGTTGCTGCAGTAGTAGTTATAATAATGCAAAGCATAGACACTCACATGTATGCCGTCGTCATTCAGAAGAAGTCATTCATATGTCATTCACCAAGAGATGCGATCGAGAGTGAAATGAAAACCTTGTGACTTTGAAAACATTGGAGCAAGTTACACAAAAGCGCGTTCCTACATGTGTCATGTCATCATCGTATCTTAATACGTAATTACTATGCCGTACACGGCATCTTTGATGTTGTAATAGTTGCAGTGCAAGTCACTCCGAAAAACGCAAAAGACCTTGCTTTTTTACTATCTAGAATACGAGAGGAATTCTTCCTTTAAGCTGTAATTTGCAGATAAAAATGACACATTTTACATTTTCATTCAAGAATGAGTCTTTAGCAAACTAATTTATACGCTTCGAATTAGTCCAATCTCAAGCTAATTGAGAATCGTTTAAAAAGAGGCACAAATGGTGTAGATAATTTAGACATTAATAATTTAGACTAAAGGGATACATTTTCTTTGAATAAGCAGCGGGAAATATGCAAATATGCAGACTGATTTAGAGCTGTGGTTGTACTTAAGTGATTTTTTATAGTATGAAACTAAAACCGCCATTAATACACTTTCGTTACAACCGAGTAAACGAATGTATAGCGCAAAATGTAAATATTTTGTGGGTACCTACCTAGATGCTTTATATCATAATACTATCTAGTTTTTATCTACCTATTTGTACTTATGAGTTATGACTATGAATGAATGCATAGAAAATGTGTCATATAACAGCTGGTGAATAATTTACGGAGAAAATTTGCAGTTGCGTCATTCATTGGGAATGGGGATATCGCTTAGTTGCCGACTTCTATTGTCATTCTGATGACATGATATGATGATGCCACTAGAGCAAACGAAGAATAGAAAATTTTGTGTTATTTCCTCAGAAATTACAGCATATCTGCTAACAAATAAAAATATCCACAACACACTGAACACTATATATACAGTGATAGCGAAATATACTATTGGACATAACTTGTAAGATAGGTATAAAAACGCCCTGTTCAATCGGAAATATGGCTTATCCAATGTGGAATTTAGCCACTAATAGCCTTTAATAGCTTTTGTCGTTTTCAATGGAAAAATTTAGACACAAGTAAAATACCTTCCCAGCCCAAAATTCCTCCTTTATTCTTCATTTCAGGAGCGTTGAAGTTGGTAAAAGTACGTATCTAAAATTCTACGAAGCTATCCAAATCCAAACAGGACTAATGAATGCTGTCAAAATGTCAATATCATTAAGAGTTTTCCCTCTAACGAAAACAAGTGTTTGAAAAATACGCCCACATAGTTAACAAAGACATGCCATTGATCAACTTTCAACAAATTTTCCCTGCAGACATTTATCATATACGTAAATTGAATTAGTTACTAATCCCTAGCAAATATACATTGAAAAAACTTTTTGCAACTAAATTTAATCAAAACATGCAAACTTGGAGTGTAAAAATTGTGTATTTTAAATACGAATTACACTGTGAGCACATAATTACCAATTAAACCATTTTTGTTTTTGCTATGCTTCAATGGAATCAGTAATGTGTGGAGTATGGAGTTACGCTATTTTTTAATTAATGACTAATTTGCAAAAAAGACTGTAAACACAGTCTTGCAGTAACAACCTTGGGAAGGTGAGCAGATGAGAGGTGAATATGAAATGAGCTCAATTAAAGCTCTTAGCTGTATTATTCTTTGAGCACATGCAGTTTTAAAAGTACTTTCATTAAAAAAGTTGGTTCGCTCTTAATGTGCTATAGTATTAGTATTCATTGTGCACGTTATTCCATAGCAAAACTACATGCTTTGATTCAAGCAGTTTATCCAACATGGAAGCAAAGTAATTGAACCTAAGTCAAAAACTGTAAAATGGATGCTTTTGTTTTGATTCAAAGTTATCCTTATTCTCGAAGGGTTTTGATAATAGGGGATAGAATGGTTTAAAAAAATAATGTGAGAATTCATTATGTAACTTGCTTTTCGTGAACACTAAAAGAGGCAGTCTCATCTGAGAGAAAATACAATCTTACTGTCAAATAGTGTAGTGCCGTTGCACGGCTTTCAAATAACTGAAGTTTTTATACATTAAACGCACACAATGCACACAGAACCGTTTCGTACATCGTGGCTTACCGTTCATGCAACGTCTTTAAATGTAAAGGACGGAACGTTCACCGTAATAAAATAAAAGTTTTTCCTTTTCATTAGCATAAAACGTATTTAACCATGTGGCATGCTCTACATTTAAGTTGTAAAATGCTAAAAGCATCCTATCATCAGAAGAGGAGAGTGATGTGATCAGTCACTAAAAAAAGTTTTAGAGCCACTCTTAAAATTTTACAACGACGAGTGACACAAAATGTCCATTTTCATGATTACATATTAGAAACACTTGGACTGTGCACAATACGGAGAGGGCAATATCTACCTGCTTAAGTTTTTCTTCAAGATTTCATGCAATCTCTTTCTTACTTATTTTTTAAAGGCAAAAGTGGACACATAGGGCATTAGGGTTCAGCATGAATGCACTTAGCTACTGCACATTAAGTGATTACAGTGACAGGAAAATTATACTCTTACAATAAAAGGTATATGTTGACAATAAGTATAGGAAGTTTGAGCGTGGACACACACATCGGAACATACTATTTTATAGCTAGTACTGATACATTCTATTGGAGTAGCAACCTCGGAAAGAAGTGATCACTTGTGTCACACATCGTTAATCTCAATTACTAATTAAGATTCGCAATCAATTCCAATTCACTATTCTCATTGTTAATCTTCCTTTGACAAGGTGCAACACGACCGGCTGTGTCTGCTCAAGCCAACAGACTCTCCTTACAATTTCCCATAAGTAAGGATTTCCTCAAGATGAAGCCATTTCCATTTAGCCCTTCAATATAATTTGGGAGATAGTAATTAGCCAGGGAGGATAGGTTCAAAGGAGGATATAAAAATGATGTAATCTGTTTACGTTTTCTAATGATGTCATATACATGTATTACCACACCACATCCACACTGCAGTCATATCTATAATAATTAAACCATAATACAGTTAATATATTACGCGTTTTATATTCAATTCAAATACACTTACTCATTTTCATTTATATTACAGAAAAATAATCAGCAAATAAATATTGGCAGTAGTGGTCGTGTCTCATGTTTCTATAATGCTGTGATTTGATGATGAACTCGATACAATCTATAATTAGAAGTTTATTCAGCCAAAAAAATCTGTAGGAAGTGAAATCCCCAGATTACAACATTTTCATGTTTCAGCCTTTTTTACTTCCCAATAAATTGTTTTTTTGAATCTCATCATACAATGCTCCACCTTATTTTAACAATTCCCTATTTTAATTCTTTCCTCCAATAAAAAAAATGTTACGAAGCTATGAGTAAAATGCATGCTACAATATGAACAGAGACACACTCTATAAAGAAGTGAGGATGACCGCAAGTTTACAGTAATTACAACTTCCTTCTGAGCCACTGATACACATCTTTAGTAGATTTTTTGCAACTAATAAATATGCATATGAGGAAGTGACAGTGTGATAGTAGTAATAACACCACATAAAAGTAATACGCCAAGAGTTTTTTAACGTTTCTCAGAGTGAGTTTGCTCTCAAACACATAAACAATTTACTCTTATGGCTTTTTTCTACTCGTGGCTACTGCTGTGAGCGAAACAAATAATTTGTCCTTTAGCGCAACCTACTAGAGCTGCGCCGCAATAATAAAAGAAAAAAACCCAAGTCGTAAGCGACTCACTCATTTTCTCTCGCCCTCAACTTTATCGAGCATTGGTTATTCTGTCTAATTACAATGATGAGGCGCACCTGCTGTTGTGTGAGCCGGCTTCCTCTAGCCAATTTACTTATGTTATAGATGTACAACTTGTAATCACATAAAAGTGATAAATAAGCGCCAGGGAGGGATACACCGATACCACAGTGGTAGAAGCGTTATGCAAGATTTTAGACCATATTTTTTAATTACGTGTCGTATAAATACCCCTTTTCGATTTAATGCAATTATTCCCTCCTCCTTTTAAAATATGTGCATTACTCGATCCTCTACGTGAATTGCAAAAGGAATGCTATTTTTAACGCATTGGTACACTGACTAGCTAACTCTTTCGATAGGGTAGCATGTCGTGAGAAGGTTATAATATGATTCGATTCATGTTACGCGAGCAGTGTCACTTTCAGATGTATAAACTGATCAACAACTGTGTAACAATGGGTTTGTTCGTTCGTGTTATATCATATTATTATGCAGAGTGTATGCGTGCCCAACTTTCTTGTGTCATTACTTATAGCTCGTGTGACTTCTGTGTAGTGACCTGCTGAGAATGAAATTGATAAAATGCGTTCTGTATTTAGAAAGTTGGAGTTCATTAGTTATTTGCTCTAATTTGCAAAGTTATTTGTTGTAGTGTGGATTAAACGAATGGAAAGTGATTTAAAATGGGATTCTAATAGCTTCGCTTTCATTGTGAGCATTAACATATCCTGTAAGAAGGAAGACGTCGTTTTACCTTTAGCTTTATTGTTCTGTGAAGCTACTAAGCTACTGCGAATGCCTTATTACCTTCAATTGGCATTCAGTTGCTAATATACGATATTAGCTGAGATATAAGATAATTTCTTATATTATTATTTCATTGAGCGAAGGGAAACTCACCAAAAATAGTTGTAAGCAATTTTTAAGTAGTGCTCACTATAACATATATAACAATGCCTACTGATTGATAGACTGCTACTAATCCAGTATAAATAGGGTTTTTGGCCACCGATATTTGCTGGCAAAATAAATGCGTAACGCTCTTTTACAAAGCGTTTCAAATATCGGCGCATGAATACTTTGGTAGTTAATTTTGAATATATGAACCCATGTAATCTTTTGTAGCAGGTATTATTTAGGAGTTACGCCAAGTGTGACAATCGTGACAATGGTCATAGGGACAATGCCCTGAATCTATCGGAGCAAGCAGAAAATTGAGCAGGCATTTGTAACTGCAAATGATAATATAATTATATAGCTGAATTTCTCAGCGCTATTATTCATGCTAGTCTTTACAAGGAATTGCGAAATTCGGATAATAAATCCTCGAGCGATTGAACCCTTGCTTAAAGAATGAGCATTTTTAATGGAATTCAAATAAACCCTTATTTTCTCATTAATCATGCAGTCCACGTATTCCACTTGTGTAATCGCGTAAGGTGAGGAGTAAACAATACACTTCGGCACTATAAAATGTTGCAAACAATGTTAGCACGGCTGCGAGCTACGCTACAAGCAAATACATACATAAAAGTCGAACTCATTGCCCATGAATGATATATAAGACTACATTGTTTAATTAAAGATAACTTTTCTAAATATACGATGGGAAACGGAAGTGTTTATGTGTTTCTGCATTAGCTGATGAGTTAAAGGGGTGAGTACAATGGTGAATTTTTCACACTTTTTCTTCAACGTTGTTATTATTACACTGTGGCATTCATTCATATAAATTTGCAATCCTATTACTTCTGATTTCAATTTTATACTATGCATCGTCAAATTGGAGTTATACTGGGCTCAATAAAATTAGGTAATATGAAGTAGCACTCGGTTGATTTGAATATCTTAATTATAATCAAAATTATGTGAACTCTCTGAATAGATTCTTTTTCGATTTATATTTTATTACTTCGGGCAGGTGATGATGTTTGACACTGATATTTATTACTGTGAATGCGCATTAGTGTCATTATAGATAAGAATATAATGCAGGGCATGACCTAACACGTTATTATTCCATGCTTCTGTCATATAAACAATAAAGTTGTTAATGATTGCGATATATACACGATATACTCTACATGATGACAGAAATGATGATAAGATTACAATTATTAAAATAAAATAACTACTACTAACACGAACTATATATAGAGACCATGAGACACTCACGATATATTTAAATCGATTTTGATGAAAATGCCAAGCCGTGAGATTCTCAGTAGACGATTATTGGGTTACGGTTAATTTGATAGGTGAAGCATATTATTAAACCAAAACCAATTTTCATAACTACAAATGTGCTAATCTAAATTATGACCATGTGTTACAATTATTCTTATCAAGAAGATCCTTTGTTACCACCATATCGGTTGTGCTGGACGTCTGTCTTTCATTTCAAGCTTTTTACTCGAACAGAGCCAAAAATATTGCATCCGTTAAAACCATCCAAAAGGAAGTGCCTTCATCATAAACTCATTTAAATAAATGCACAATTAACAAGTCTTATCAGTAGAAAACAGTTTATAAATATCAATCACGAGTTCATGCATGTTTTAAATTAATTATTCTTCTACTTCTAGTAATTTTATACCTCTAGTGGTTGAAAACTCGAGAAAGAAACTCCCTTGAAACTGAACTTTACCATGTATATTATACATCTCTCCTTATGCATAAAATTGGAAAATGTAAGTTGAAATTATGCATGGTTATTCGATATAAAACGACATTTACAATTAAATGGGAAAAAATTGCAGAAAGTGTTATTTAATACACGAAGCAATTTAAGATAAGATTCGAAAATTACAAGAGAGGTTAATACACTCACTCCCAGTGACCATCTAAAAAAGGCACAGACAAGGACATTGCATGAACTCTAATTATTTCACATCCTGGTCTAGAGAAAGTGTGTTTTACACGGTAATCGCATATATTGTAATGGTGCTTGTGCATGTGTATTCATGCATTAATGACGACTCCACATTTATCTCATTCTTAATGTTTTTTTTAATCGCTGAGCTTCACAACGGCGTACATAAATATTCTCAATTCACTTAACAAAACATTCAGCCAGGACTGCCTCATTTTGTCGGATTATCACGTAGAATAGCGCAGTTTGTAATTGTTATCTGGATAATGTGGATTTACCCTTTCTAATCTTTCTTTTGAAAATGGAAGTCATTAACTCCCACATTTATTTCATGCTTTGCTCATCCTTCCGTGTAGCAACAATTAAAAAGATTATAACTGGCAGGCGTTATTTGGAAATTGTGTAAATGAAAATAGAATAGGATTTTGTACAATTTGTTTTCATATGAAATTTGCTATTATACCCTTGTGAATCACATTTTACCTTGTTTCCACATGATTTACTTGTTTATTGCACCTGACAAACATCCTCCTTTCATTTATTCTCATTTATTACCCTTCGCATTTGAATGAAAGAAATTCCGACCTTCTGAATACCTTTCGTTTCAAATTACTCTGCTGCTATTACCCACCATTCCATCGTAATCCAAGTTTTCCGTAAGTGGATATCCTATTACAACATTCCCACTCGGGCCTGCTCTTCAAACAAGCAAAAGGGTCGTGAGACCGCAATTTTCCAACAAATACCGTCGATCAAAATGCGTCAGTCACAGGTAGTCTCATTACTTTGCAATGTCGTCTCTCATGGAACATGGCTAAAGAAAATGCCAGCGAACTGTTTAGAAATCTTATAATGCTATAAAGAAAGTATTAGCTGTTTTCAATCCTTTTCAAACAGAGTACGTTTACTCGCGTAAGAGATCTTCCCCTGTCAGTCCCAATAGCGCTCACAATATACAACCTCAGAAATTTACGTCCCGGTTGGTGGAATCGCATCAAAGCAAGCAAAATGCCATGTAGGCAATACTCCAAGACTTGAAGGAATCAAGGTGAACAGAAAGCAGACTCTCATGTCACCCTCTGATCAGAGTGTGACAGCCAGGTGCTGCGATTGTGATAGTGGAATTAACCATGAACTCCACATAACATCCCTGCTGCGACACCAACACCAGAACCAACCTGGTACCATATATACACTTACAATTTTTCAATTTACGATAAGGATTATGTAAATGCAATCCCAAGGTAAAATATATTATGTACAAGGGCATCAAGTAAAAAAACTTTCGCTGAAAGAACACATAAAAAGCATACAAAAGGATTATGAGATTTTCACTCCCTTTTTGGTTTGTTTGCAATTACAAAAATATGGTAAAGGCTAGGGAGGAAAATGGGAGAGACGCAACTACAACAGTTGGTAGAAAGTCTTTGGGGAATAACTACTAAAACCAGAAAAAGTGAAGGTGAGATGTATGACATAGAAAATTTCATGTTGGAGATAAGCACCATAACGCCTATCTCGTGTTTGTACATTATACTAGTAATTACATTTTGTACGACAGTCAAGAAGGGAGAAAGCGGAATTTCACGAAAAACCTCACGAAATACATTGATTTTTTCTCTTCCATGTGAAGTTACGTATTTTTGGGAGAGCTGGAGTAACATACCTATGCTTTGTACCTAACATCATGTGCGCATACTGGTGGAAATGTTCAAACTTTTTCTGTCTTCTTTTCTCGATTACCTTTATGAATGCAGCTGTCTTCTCTAATTTCCTCATGTGAATTACCACCCTCTGATTTGAATGCTTTCCAAGATGTTATCTTTTTGTTTTCATCCTACCATGTCTGGACTCAAATGCAAAAGCTTTCACCACTCACTTTCTCTCCTTTCCAGTCTCTGTTCGTTGACAAAAGAGAGAAAGGGAGTTCTTCAAAATAAATACTACATTATGGATGTACTGCCTGAAGAAAAAACGACTCATGCCTATACATGCACATCTTACATGCACGCTCTTATTTGCTCACTGACTTTCTTCATATTAACAATTTCCTCCGTGTGTATTTTCTTTTGACATTGACAAAGCTTGAGCTAGAAGCTGTCACATCATTCAGAATGAACATTCCCGATTCAAAGTTGCTTCGTGCTCTTACTCTTTATAAGAGCTTCCCTGAAGAACCAAATGACCGACAGCTACTTGTCTTCCAAATCCAAAGCAACCTACTTTTCCCTCTTTTGAAAGCAGAGAGGATAACAAAAAGGCATATTCTTTCGAAGACAGCTGCTCTTGTCCAATTAATGTAGCTATCCTGCTTTCATAGATCATACGAACGATTTCCAGTAATAGGTAACACGTTTGCTTGGCTTATCCACCTCATTTCATTACCTGGCTGTGTGCCTACACTTTGTCTCCTATTTTGCTTTCCTTTTTACCCACAATCCCATGAGAATCATCTGTTCAGCCTTGTGCGTTCTCTTAGGCTTGATTTTTCTTCCAGTTAGTTTTATTGAATTTACGCAAAGAGTAGTCCTCACTTGGAGCAAGGGATTTTCTCGTATAAACATCAACTTCCAAACCTGCTGAAAGAGTTTCTCATATAGAACACCAAGGAAAAAGAAAAGTAATCATTTGCTCAGGAAGAGTGTGGAATACCAGACGACCGTAATGGATGGAGACGGCAGAAATGTTGACTGATGGAGCACGGGACATATACATACATTATGCACAATGTAAATATTCTCCATGTGTGTGCATACACGCGCTACTTTTGTACACTTTAGTATGAGTCGTAACACTACCGTATGGTTCAAAGTGCCTTCCTCCCCATTCAGGGAAAAAAACTTTTTCTCTATGAGAAAGTTCATTTGAGTAATTAGACCAATTAGTCTCATCTTCTGGGAAGCTGTACCTAAGACCATAGATAATGCTTGCAAAATATTGTTTCATGCTTCGATGGTCGCACCTTCAGGGCCTACTTGAAGCGAAAGGCAAAGAGATCTTTGTGAAGAATAAGTGGTGGAATAGAAGAAACAACAACAAAAAGTTTTACTCTGCTACATTCCTCATTGGAACACATACACTTTTAAAGAGATAAGGAAAATGTCTTCTATATTCACCTTTTAAAGAGGTAATAACAAAGAAATATTGTAATGCTCATTTTGTATTCTCCTGAGCCAGATGATGCATATGTTAGATTAAATTCCCTATAGCTATTTCCTCTCTCCAGGAATTGGAAGTAAGTTTTTAAGTAGCAAGGAGGAGAAGCGATAACCTTACTCGATACTCTTTGCCGGCAACCCTTTCTTTTCTTAATAAATGTGAATCTACCCAAGTGTGCTTGAGTTATTCGAATGATATCACAACCTTTACGTTTTCTTAGAACTTGTAGGAAAAAAGTTTCGCTCTCTGGTTCATCCTGTATATTTGCGATGCATCATTAACTCACAATGCCTCCTCGCAAAATATGAATGGGGAGGAACAAGGGAGGATGAAATGAAATAAGACGAATATACATGGAACTGTGATGAATACCCGTTTTTTCACGTGGTTGTAGTGAGCAGTCAACAAATCTCAGAGTTGGACTTAGCACCAGCGCTCATCGAGAAAAACTTATTACGGGCAAATTTTATTATGAATTTTCAACAAGGCACTTGAAGAAATGAGGGCATCGTCGTCGTCGGCGACGGGAAATGAGCCAAAAATATTCGTCGTGGCAAGTTCTTTAGAAAACTTTTTGATGGCTCATCAGATAAAGGAGGAAAGGAGACCATTGTTCGGGTGTGAGTGACAAAAGGCACTTCCAACACAACTTAGTGTTCGCCATATCAAGTTCATTGTGCACTGCGTTCACACAAGAAGCCAAGTGATGTGAAAGTGGAGGAAGGAGACTTTGCACTTTAGGTTTATATGAAGGGAACTGTACTGATTTTTGTATAAAAACGAAGGAATAACATACCTGAAATAAGCGAGATATAGAATAAGTTAATGAGGGAGGATGAAAGATGTTTGCTTTAGAAAGCTCCATATGTCCTTGCATACATACACGAGTTTATATAGTAAATGATGTTCTTTTGCGTCGGATGTCATACAAGTTGAATGTCGTCGATAAGCTGACTAGCAGTGATTGCTTTGTTCACACTTGATCAAATACTATTATTAAGAAAAATCCACCTTTCTGCGAAGCTACCTAATGACAGGGTAGCACAGGAGAGCTTAAACTTTCACGTTTATTTGTGATTAAAAAGTCAGTAGGATTGTGCATTTCTCAGTGTATCGCGCATTCCAGATGAAGTAACAGAATCATTAACCTGGAAAAGGAACAATAGATCAATCTTGGAAGCAACGCCTTTTCCATACTTCTTTAAACAGTCTAGCTATCGTTGTGGTACCTAAATTACCTAGCAATCTTGGAAAATTACATGGGTTCCTTTGTTAGCGTGTTTAATACATCGCTCCTCATATTGCTGTGTGCCTGTTATATGCTATTATTCTTTTAAAAGTGGGACCTCTCCAATTACATGGAACCAGTCAAGGCAATTTTCCTACGTGGGAACAATAGACTAGACATTTGCATCGATGCTTGAATCCAAGGGGAAAATGCCAATTTTTGACATTTTTCCTTTACACAAGCACTTCTCGTTTACAAGTCCACTAAACTCTGTGAGTCATACGCATAATGTAGTATGATTTATATCTCTTTTCTGAGGAAAACCACACCGTGAAGTAGGAAAAATAATACACTTGGCTCCATTTTTTCCTCTGCTCGTGATTATTACTAGTCATAGGTTCATTCATAATTTTCTTCTCTCATTATCATCGTCGTTCATTCATTCATTTGTTCAAGAGTTCTCTGGAAAAACTGCTGGGAATTCATTATTACTGGATTATTTTCATGGAATTTCATCAGTTTTTCAGGGACTTTATCCACAGCCGGCTGCAGCCCCCAATGAGCCAAACGTTTGCAGTTACGATGATGACGATGGAAATATAATTAGAGCAGTAGTAAGCGGATTAAAAATAGATCGATGTTAGGAGGAACCCGAACTGTGGAAAACTGGAAGACTGGAGTGTAAGTTACAGGAAATGTGGAAAAACAAGAAAATAGCTTATGCTCGTATAGACACAAATTCCTCCACATTTTCCTAATAAATTCCAAAGTAATCCACTTAAACATTAATGTCCAGTATCTCGTTAATAGATAAAAAAATGCCATGTTTATCAAGTTAGCAATTGCTACGGATAAAGTGATTACCAGAAAAGAATTTATTGAAGAACTTAACAGTGGCTATAAATTGAAGTGTACGTGTTCTTCAAACTCGAAAAGTATTGGGGTGTGACTTCAATTCAATACTGAAAATGGAAAATGCATCGGTTAAAAACTCACACTTGCATTCACAAGAACGCAACGATTAGATATATTTTTGCTATTGACTTTCCTTGAAAAATTTCGTTATAATGCATTTAAATAATGATTGTAGATCACAACTTCGAATTGTTGCATTAAAAGCTGTGTACTGCATCTTTCAATCCAATTCTCCCATGTTACAAGCAATCCTCGAAACTAAAATTTGCTCGTTTGATTCGTAGACAGTCGTCTCCATCTACACATATAACTTCTATGAAGATAACGGAAACTACTAACAAGAGTATGACACAAGATGAAACATCAATCCCAAACTGTATCTCGATGGAATTGTTCAAGCTCAGAGATCACGTGATAAGCCTCAAATCAAATACCACGTTCCCAAATGTGCTGCTGTTTTTCTATCTCGATTAAGTAAAGTGTGTCATGTCCCAGGATACAAAAAATTGACAGAAATTATTTGATCACGATGGTGTATGACATGGATAACTAATTCCCGGAGAAAGCATATAAGGAGTCTAATCATCTGAAGAATTAGAGAGCTCAAGTGACAAAAAAACTACTGATTGTATGAATCCT
Organism: Sinodicranocentrus sp. ZH6; assembly: GCA_027743935.1. Classification (NCBI taxonomy): domain Eukaryota; kingdom Metazoa; phylum Arthropoda; class Collembola; order Entomobryomorpha; family Entomobryidae; genus Sinodicranocentrus; species Sinodicranocentrus sp. ZH6. Next base: position 1,773 of record JAHZNA010005577.1, on the reverse strand, counting down.
GCCATCCATTAATACAGTCCATGACAAGTTATTTATTCCTTCTCTCTAGTAGTTCGCCCTCCCAGCAGAGATCCCACTAAAAGTTCCATGCGGGCTTAATTGGATTTGCGATTCTGTGATCCACACTAATTCTTCTATATCTAATCTAATCAGGTATAGGTTTCTGTGAGCATCAAACTCTTCCAAGTTGGTATATTTACACGTTTCCAGATTACATCAATGTTTTATCCAATATTTTCCCTTGCTCAAATTGATAGTTTCATTGTCAGAGTAAGATTTGCAATCAATGTTAGTCATTAGGAACTTTCTAGGAGAAACTTTACCTATCAAAATCATGTCTCTTGATGGATATGAGATAGCAAACTCTTTAATACAATTTATTTTCGTGGATTAGAATCTATTGTCAATGATGCCATGCAAAGGTTACGGTTACGATTAGTTAGAAGTCAGGTTGTAAATGTAACTGTAGTAGTATGACTAACCAACTTGTGTCGACACTACAAGTACCTTACGACATGAAAAACTAGAATGAACTGGAAATGTCTTCGTGCTTCTAAAATTATTCTGTGGTTAGACATCATAGCGGTGGATTGTTTGTGGTGACTACTAAACTATGTCTTTGTAGACTTTCCCGAAAAAACGAACACAGTGAAGTTTATTCCGCTTATTATGAACAACAACAGATGAAGATAAACGGAATGTGAGGGGAGCACAGCTCTAGGTTTCTATAAAATACCACTTTTCATGATTATGAATTTCCTACGTAATCCATATCGCCGGAACGCTTAAATACTGCAGAAAATTGTGGTACAGGAAGGAGATTGTGTGGTGTAATTGTACATCAGAAGGAAAAGCTACGATAAGCAGTGCGGTTTCTGGAACTTGGGCTATTGTACAAGAAAAAAATCGTGGACGGAGATTCGCCCTGAATATTTTTCATGTTGTTTAGAAACTACATGCGTTGCGTGTTTATCTCTATCTCTTCATACATTCATTTGTTAGACGTATTTACATTCGTAGTTTAGACTTTGTTCAGGAAAATGGCTCGCGGTGACATGTTATGTAAATGTAGGATGCGCATGCAAGCATCGGTTGTATGACAATGGCAATTTTCATAAATTTTCTTGATATCGACTACCACGGTTGTGCACGTCGTGATAGCGAAAGAAGATTCTGCCTAGACCGAAATTCCTAAAAAACCGGAAGCTCCATGAGAATGCTGAATGCAACGTAAAAGGAATGGTTTCTAGTCTGGAATGTAAGTCATAACAGTGGAGGTATGCAGGCTAGCTAAATTTATTATGCATGTATTTGGCTCTGACTTGTTTTTAAAATAGGAAACACTGGCACAAAATTAACATACTACTAATGCCCAGCCCTGTTTAAACGTGACGTTCACTGCTATCCCCAACTGGCGCATTGACTCACAGAACATCAGTCGCTTTACTTTAATAAACGGTTATGGGTTTCTATCAGATGTCTAGGATGAATTCAAATTATATTATGGTGTGCATCCATCTCCACATTGAGGAATGTATGACTAAGGGGAACTGACAAACTCCAATAAACATTGTCATAAACATTAAATAACAATAATTTTTGTGGAGTCATTCATTTTTATCCTTTGTTTCCGTTTTGACCTGTATACATGAGATATTTGAAGAATTAAGCACGGTTACAGCGGATGATAACATTTTGAATATAAATGTCAAGCTTTCGAAGGTTTAATCTTCCTTCATCATCAGGACAAGAAAATAGTTATGATTGAACAGG
>JAHZNA010005576.1:0-15663 GCA_027743935.1 Sinodicranocentrus sp. ZH6 | reverse complement strand
TTAAATTCTCTTTCCTTTGCCCTTATCTTAGCTAAGTATTTTACGTGAATCTCCTTAGCCATTTAGTACTAAGTTAAGGCAAAGTATTTCCTTAAAAGCTCAGCTGAATCCCACCCAATACCTCTAGGCACATCTTTCTTCATAGTGGAGACTTTTTTTGTGATATGCTCTCTCCTTCTTGCTCAACTATAGCCTTCGTACTAGCCGCGAATGTGTTTATTTTGCAACTGATATGGTTTTCCTATCCCAGTCACCAAAATCCATTATGAGTTAGTGAACTTGATATTAGATAAGTACATAAAGCAATAAAGGAATACAATTTTGGCCTGGTAAGTATTTCCCGCACGTCTCCCAAATTCTCTGGAATGGCGACTATTGGCAGAGTAAATTAGGTTAGGTGGAGGGTGGCGGCATTGATGAAACCCAATCAAATTTCCAATAATGGTCCCCACTTCAACAGACTCATTTCCAGTGTACATAGTAAGTAAAGAATGGTGGAGAGGAGGAGATTGCAAAATTGCCATTTTTGTTTTTCCCCTACTCTCACCATCATCCTTGGTTTTCGTGCTTGTTTTTGTCCCGTACGTCCCCAAGCTTGTTTGATAAACACAAGAGGTTGTCTCTGTTGTAAAATAAAATAGTCAATCATTGCTAAATGCACACTTTTAATTTTATCCGCGAACCGAAGATACACACCTATGGCTTGGAGCATATTCGCCTTTGAGTAAAAAGTGAGTGCAGGTAACTGTTTATGAGCCATTCATTGGAGTGGAATGAAGGCACAATGGAGAATATATTAGCTCGTATCCATAAGCTTTAACGACACGATCCCATTAGCCAAAACATTATATAGTAGATCACCATTCTCGTTCACTTGAGCAGTTTACCTATGCTCGCTTCCGTTCCGTCGTAGATATACATATATGTGAATACATCTCTTTCCTCTTCATAGTTAATACCATTATGTTAGAAATGTCGCTCTAGTGGAAAGCCTGCCTCGGTTAAAAACTCTTTTTTGGCAAAAACTTGGCAAATGTGGAGCACATTGGCAAGCTGACAATATAACATGGGGATGGGCGGCGGGAGGGAGAGGAGAGAGGAAAGAATTCCCTTTTTCAATGCATCTCACGCAGAATAAATGTTGACAGTCGACAGTCTGCCTCCCGAGCTGTACAACTCTTTTTCATTTAAACTTCACCAAAAGGCCGAAAAAGTTTAATAATCTATGAATGTTGTTGTCGCTTCTTTACTAATGCCTTCTCTCCCCTTTTTTTGCTGGAGACAGAACACTCTCACACAACAACATCGTCAACAAACAGCGCTCTATAGCAGAGTAGTCGGAAAACTAGAAACAAAATGAAACCAACTAATAAAAAAGTCCACACTCTCAGTGAATGAATGAGCTAATGCGAACGACAAATGTGAACATTACTTTACTCGAAAATCGAGTTCGGAGTGGAGAACAAACTCAGACTTCTCTTCTTGGTTGAGTGTATATGTTACATCAATGGGGAACAAGGGGGATGTGTTAATGCAAATTACTCTTGCATGCTCACTCACAGATACTCCCTCAATATAAAAGCTGAAACTTGTAGGAAGTGACAAGCTTTGCAAGTCCCTACTTCCTTCATCATATCACCCGCATGAGGACTCCATGGTTCATATTGTATTGCGTCATATATGCAAATACCACCCATCTCCAGTGGAACAAGCCATGCCCTATGCCCTAATGTATATGCCTTTTCTAAAAATTCGCTGACGTTGTCAATCCCATCAGTTCCTTTCCTGAGTCAAATTTCCTCTGCTCTCATTGGGAATGCGAAAAGTGTCGTAAAAATCTCCACTTTCCTGAAAAATACGACTTAATTCAATCCACGGAAATTAATGGATTAAGGTTGACTGAGGCGTAATAAATTTGAAGAAAAAGCGTGAAACTATGTCCTTACACTTTTTCACGCCCAGATGTTACCCTCATGTTTGACAAACGCTCATGAATTAGCAAATGCGAGGATGCTGGGATTCTGAGGGTAAATACAAAAGTCGAAGTCTTTTTGTCCCCACTCTCTGCTTGTTTCCCTCCCAGCCTATATATTATCCCGGCCGATTACACAGATTGAGAATTTTATTGTTTGATGGATTTCCCTCTAAGCATATGTATCTCAGCATAAATCCTCCTCTTGTGACAAGAGTAATTAATGATACTCTAGGCTTAACTTTGTAAACACCATGATAACTCTATCTCTCTATTATACACACTCACTTCGTTTTTACACGTTATTCCAACGATCCAATCAACTACTTCCGTGTCATAATGAAAAGGATGAGAGAGAGAGAAAAAAAGTAGAGAGAAAAGAAAAGCAAAAGATGTTGTACAAAAGCATCCAATCTATTTCCATTGAGATCAACAAAAGTGAAATAAAATGAGAAAGACTCACTGAGACAGAAAAGGAAGAAGGGAAAATGAAGGGACAAAATAGGAAAAGGAGATTGAGAGGATGGAGCATCATCGACATTAGTGAATTATGCGCGTGGGTAATTTGAAAGTATCACAGAGGGAAAGAAAATGAATGAAATTTCTTCCAACCGATATACTTTTTCCCATCATTCCTCTCCCTTTTAGGAATTTGGGATAGACTTGCAAATGAAAAAGTGATTGATTAAAAACTGAAAGAAAAGCGTGTGTACATTATGGGAGCTTACAAAGAAATCCTGCTAAATGGAACTAAAGCTCCTTTTTCATTCGCCAACCTTCTCCAGAGAAGAAATCTATCCATATGTGTACATGTGTATATGAAGAATTGCTGAGGTAAGGATAAACTGACATACGTGCAGTTTCCTGGGTTGAACGACCACACACAGTTTGACGACGACGATTCACTCTCATCATCGTCCAAAGCACAGCTGAGAAGATACCAGGGCAGGGTAGTGACGTTGACGCCCGTCTTACTGGGGCTTTTTAATACGAGTAAGTAATCCTTTATGGAAAGTTCCTCTGTGTGGTTCGTCTTTTCTTATGGAAGGATATTTTCTCGTGAAAGGGTCCAATTCTTCTTGTGAGTTTTCTTAATGCGCTCATGCTACTAAATTTATTCCTTGACATAGTCAGCTTTATATATATTTTGAAGAGATGAATTGATCAAGTGGAAAGTATCCTCAAGAAAATATGGTGGTGAGGAAAAGATGGAGAGTAGAAGAAGGGAAATGAAAGTGACTTGAGCTTTTTCTTCTATTTTCGTCATCTTGTTTGCACTTACTCCAATGAAGGAATGTGTGCAAGGGTCTCTGGAAGAAAATGAAAACTGCGAAAAACGGAGAGGGCAAATGCCCTGGAGTATAAACGAGCCTTTTTGAACTACATAAAATCAAAAGCATTTGTATTTGAGAATGTGTTTTCTATGGAAAAGGATCTATTGATAGTACTGGTTGGAAAACTTCTCTAGAGAGGAGTTTTGTCTGGACGAAAGATAGAAAGAGGATATTTGTGGAAAGGGAAGGCGGCAAAAAATGGGACTCACGATGTATAGCAGACAGTTTTCTAAAGTATGTTCTAAATAGCTACCAGATGTACTCCCTTTTTTGTCAATTATTGATTATGAAGGCAATAAACTGGTAGTGGCTCGTAAAATCTCAGCTTTCAAACTCCTTATTTCCTTTGAACATAATGTGCAGTCGTGTGACATTTGGACAGTAAATAAAAGAAATAGATATTATGTGTATATGTTGGGAGTGAACACTGGGAGCAGTTTCTATGTTCAATATGTGCTTACGTTCTATTTTAATAAAAATTTGACTCAAGTTGCTAATAATATGGTGCTGTCTAGTGAATGGACGTATTGTCCGCTGAGTTAGTTCGGTTGAGAAAGTCGCATAGCTGAAACCAGCCCCAACCAAAAAGAGAGAAAACTTTATGAACAAAGGAACGAGACAAAATTGCGGAGAATTGATGTGAAATCGAATGAAGCATACAAAATAACTGAGCGGTAATGAACTAGGTATCGTATTCTGTTGAACGGACAGGAACACATACGACAGCAGGAAAATTTTACGTATTATTTCTCACAAAAGTACATATTTATAATCATATTAGATGGTAGGCTATAAATGAAGAAACTATATTATTCATAAATTACGCATGCTTTCCATCTATTGACGACTGTTTCCGCTGTGTTCTCTTTGCGGAAATCAAATTTTATGGTTTATGTTTACTACCCCGGTTCGAAATGAGTAAGGTTGTCGTCTCCGCCATTAAATGAGTTTCCTTGTAATGCCTAGAATAATAGCCTTTTAGAGAAAGCCTACAAAAAAATGAGAAAAAAAATCCTTTCAACTTTGTAAATAAGATTTTAGTCAATATTTATTCCCAGTTTGAATAGCACATCATGCCATAATATTCCCAGTAAGTCAGGAAATGAAATTTTTAACGCTCCCTTATATTTTGGGCAAGTCGTTTATCCATAAAAGCGAAATATTTTCTAGGATATTTTGCGCCATAAAGTGTTCAGGTGTTTGTGTAACTATAATATTACACCGTATTCCTAAACCCAAGGTATCCTGCCGAAACTCTTGTTTTCCCTCACGTCGGGTAATGTAATACCACTCAAGTCAAGATAATTACAGATAACAACATACTTTAGAGAATAATATGTGCCAAAATCCAGCTGAGCTCCCCAAACTACTTTCAAAATTGATGCTACAAGGCATCCTCATCTCACTTTCTATCTCCTTATAAGACAAATGAGAAGGAGAGAAAAGGAAAAGTAATAAAAGAGGACATAATGAAAATATTCCCAGAGAAATCATAACTTAAGCTTTTACTCCTCCAGCAAATAAGTTTGCCCCCGAAGCCCATTACGAGTAAAAAGTTGTAGAAATGTTTGGCGAACCTCATTAGAATACTGAATTATGATGGGATAGATGAATCTTGGAGAAAAACAGAGAGGCATTTTGAAAACAACTATTGATCCAAAAAGCCAAGATACATATCAGTTGACGATGCTGGCGTGGTAATGATGACGCATATTAGAAATGTATTATATGCTCCTGCATTTATATACCTTCTTTTCGTCTCTTTCATCCTCTCATTTCCTTTCGTTTCCTTTGTGTGGAGATTGAATTCAATGAACTCATCCGGCCCATTCTTTTCCTTGGACTGGTTCACCTACTCGCCATCCTCCTTTTCATTCCTACCTTCATTACCGTCCGCGCTCATATATACATAGACGGAATACGAGTATGAAGCTCAAAAAGTAGTCCACTTGCAACAGCTAAAGTTGCTCTTGCAAAGAAGATGGCTCATAACTGCTCTCTCTCTCTCTTTATCTTTGTGAAAAAACTGGGAAAAGTAATCCTGCTGTGAGATCCTTTCTTTTCTTCCCCTTTCCAACTTCCCTCTCTATCGATGGAATAGGTAATGTGCTGATTTGAAAGTTAAATGATTACCACAAATCTACCATCATATATCCTCCAACACGACACATCGTCCCTGCCTCCTTGTCGTTTTCTGCCATTATCTAAAATGCCTGTGAAAAGTTGTTAAGATGTTGGGGAAAAGCCTTGGGACAGAGTACTCATCTTTACCATCTCTCCTTTCCAAAAAATACGTAGGGTGATCATCATCAGATCATGGTATTTTTGGCCTGTTAGAATTGTAACTAGGAAGATAAACTTTTTTTCCTTGAAAAAAAACTCTATCTGTTTTCGACTTTCTCACAAGGGTGGGATAAAAAGCTAGGCTTGTTACACAACTTGGAATGTATGGAGATTACCTTTGTTGAGTGGATTTATTAGCAATTCTTAGATTTTACTTGAAAGGGCTGAATGTGGAGAGGAGAAAAAATTTTAACTTGCAAATTTTCCCAGAATTTTCTTTTCAGATTAAACTTTTCCGTTAGAATTTTTCTTGTTAGCAGGTGCTTTTCTTTTTGGCTGAAATGATGAGTACTTTTTTACATTGTTAAATATTTTAACGACCTGAGAAGTGTATTAGTCCATGAAAAATAATATGAATTATGAGTGGGCTACAGAATCATATATATGAACATATATGTTCCATTTATTCTTAACTCTTAGGTACTCTAATCCTCGTTAGAGTAAAGTCTTTCGACTCAGTGAATGAGTAAGTAGAACGTCTTTCACTCCTCAACAAGTAAACTTGAAGGAGATAAAAAAGTGCTCAGGAAAAATACCCTCTGTCATGGGAAAAAGGTCGCTTGATTTCACCATGTGTGCTTGTTAGGAGCACCAAATTACAATGCATTCAATCGGAACAAAGTGGCCATTGAATAGTCGAAGAAAAGGGTGCGCTTTTATATATGCTTAGAGGAAACTTGACTCTAAAAGGAAAATACTTGTTTACCCACTCGTCCTCTCCTCAATACCGTAGAAGAAAAGTGATGTCAGTGTATTTTCCTTTTTCGCTAGAAAGTCAGAAATAACATTTATAGTTCATTAAAGAAGTTGTTCTCTGATGTGTCACAAGGATCTTACGAGTCTTACACTTGCTAGTTTTCCTCTTTATTCATTTCCCTCTACGCGTCTTCCTCTGAACAGAATTTCATTTTAAAGGAGAAAGTAGATCAGTGAAATGTCGTTAGCATTCTACTTTTATATATATTTACAGCTCCCCTATCCCCTATATTGCTAATCTTTTCACTTTCCCAACTTGTTTCCAACTTTCAATTCAATATACATCTATACTCTGCTCATATATTGGTCCTTCTTTCACAACAAAATGGGCGACAGTCAGCTAGCCATGACAGAAGCGTATAAGTTGTATAAAAAGAAAATGAAATTTAAACTCAGGATATTTCTCCATCCACCCAGGCTCCTTAAAAAGGGCTCCAAAGGAACCATATAGAACTACAGGATGGCACTGCTGGATGTTGTGAGCTATCATGATGACACCACTTTCTCTTTATATAACTTCATGGAAATTCAGGCCTGAAGGAAAAGACATCTTGTGTATTCAAAAGCTACGCCGAGCTCAATCCACTGTCAAAATTCAAATAAGAGAGAATCTTATGTACAACATGGGTGATGTGCATAACATTGTGAAAACAGCAGTAGGATGTAATAACGCTTAGGTGAATTGTTGTGCTCCTATTGAAATGAAATGGATGAGTCTTCATGATGATGATTTCCTGCAAGCACCCACTCGATTTCATTTCAACAGGGAAAAAGTCGGCTCATCCTTGTCGGATATTGTAATTCGGTTTGAGAGTATCATCCTATCATCCTTCCGACGAAACTTCGCCCTGTTCATAAATATATTGTGTATTTGCATATCATTCCTGGTTTGTTTGTTAAAGCTGCTTTCATTCTTATGGCGTGAAGGGGGAAAGCTAGTCAAGTATAATATTTTATTCCTTGCATGATTTCAACCACTTCAAAATATCCATGGAACAGTGTCGACTCCGTTGTAATCATAACTGCAACACTAGGCACTACTCACTATCAAATATTTTCGTCAACAACGAAATAATTCAAGGCTTTCTCCAAACTGAGTTTCATTTTCATAGCTGTCTCCAGAATTAAATAAGTACGAGATTGGCCAAAAAAAATGTACAGTGACAGGGAGAATAACTTTTCCATATTTACGAGACGAAGACGACATACACAAATGTAGACACGTGACAAGGAAAACACAACAAGAAACACCAAAATGTAGTTGAGCAGCAAGCATAAAACAATTTTAAGATCACTGCTTCTACCCACTCCTCCCTGGAGAAACTCGATCGATCTCATTTTCTGAATCTACAAACCCGGAAATTAAATTTACTTACTTTTGTAACTTTCCAAGAGGGAGAGAGAGACATCAGATTTGTACAATGCAAGGGAAAGGAAAAAGGAGGAAGTGGCAAAGGAGACGGAAAGGAAGGGAATTGAGCAAATATTACTCCATAGAGAAGAGATCCCTCTTTCACTCTCGTTGCTTTGTACACAGTGCACAACCCACCTTGCTGCTTTGTTTGAAATACAGATGAATTTTACAAGGCCATTCCTAATGTGTATATATAAAGGACTTCATATAGCTGATCTTGATCATAATCATCGGCATCCTTTCCTCGTCATTCTAACCTTTCCCTTTGTTCTCGATTTTGTCCTTGAGTAAAAAGAAGGGAAAATTATCATCCCTTCTGGTAAAATAAACATACATATGCCGAGGAAGGAAAAAGGAAAAAAGCAAACAAACGTTGATTTTTTTTAAAAAAGGAGAAACAAACTCGACATTTCCAACAAACTAGAGAAATGAGTATAAACAGCAATAAATTCAACCTCCGTTTTTCCTCTTGATTTTCCTTTCCTTTCTAATGATTTTTTCATCATCAAAAGAACGCATAGGCACAAACGAAGTCAACTTTACGTCAGAGCCAAGATTGGCTCCAATTTATCCATGCATACTAAAAAGACTTAGGTATATTATTACCCAACGTAGTAGAGAGTTCTATTTAAAAAGTTGAGATAAGGGAGAAGGCGAGGTGTTTTCAATGCATTGAAGGCGCAACATATCATTAAACATTTTAACTCACGAAACTCTCATAATAAAGACATTTCTCTACACACATATTACAACCTTAGGCACCCAAGGGGTATGGAAACGATTTTGAAGAAATAAATGCTAACAACTTGCCGAGTTTGGATGTAGGAAATGAGAGGGATCGTCATATACCAAAAAAACGTTTAATACGCCAAACTTCCATTTTCATTCGAATTCATTTCAACCGCCAAACATTTCACTATTCGAGCTTCATGCATATGTGCAGCTCTCGTTTTTTTCAGGAGGAGGGCTATGAAACAAAATGGAATAACGGTTGGCAAAAACCAATTAAGATGTTCCCAACAGCGAATTTCCTCAGCAATGTTGGTACTTTCAAACCAAAACTGCTGTCATAAAAGGTCTTACTGCTTTATTAGGCAAGGCATAAAGCACGACATGGGGGTTGGTTTAGAGAAAGAGAGAAAAAACGAAGTGAAGGAAGGAAAGATTGAATTAAGGATGTCTGCTTACAAGCCGTTATTCACTGATGCAAAAGGCATTTCGAACCGCTGAGCTGTGTATACTCTTACTCACAATCCCGGAACGTTTGCAAACATTATGGCTGACGTATATGACAATAAGGGAGTACATGTAGTGGAAATTGAAACCTGTGTGTCTATATTATGGCATAAGCCGTGAACTGCGGGAGTCTTAATAGTTATTTTTTTCAATGTTTCCGAATAATTTTCCCTTTTTCTGTACAAAAACTCAATTGTATGCTTGTTTATTGTATGCTATTAAGCTCCTGTAATATTCTAAAATGCATTAGTATTTAGCTTGTTTATTTTCATAAAATCTGTCTATTGGATTACACTGACCATAATGACATTGGCAGCGTGCCTATTGTATGGAGAACAGAAGCCAAAATAACGAGACCCACGTTTTAGGTCACTTTGAGTAAATCTCAGAGAGAAAAACATGGGGAAAACAGCAACAGGAGCAAGGTCAGCCAAAAATTTTCCTAATAAGTGTCCCACCGCTTGGACACTTTCCCCCTTTTTGACTTGTTTACACTTCCTTCCCGAAGGAGTACAAGCTGTCCTCACCAAAATGTACAAAAAGTTGTGTGTGTGTCGCTATAACCTATAATAATTGGTTGGGTTTGAATCTGGGTCTTTGGAGTCGCAGTGCAGGACAATGCGGTGCCATACTGCCATGATACATGCAATGCAATCACACACACCCACACGTACGACATTTCTCTCCTTAAACCATTACCTTGGCTTAGTCCACTTTCACCGGAGAGCGTCCAGTCGACAAAGCACCGCATGGAAGGGAAATGAATGGTTTTCATTGAAAAACTTTTATTTCATTATCTCAAACTCGTATAATTGCGCATCTTTGAGTGAAACTAAAATATTGCTTTAGCTACATCGTTATAAAGTGAAAGCAGGAAAGAAGAATTTATTGTACTGTTATGTGGAAAAGGAATGAAAGTCATATGTCGTCATAATTTTTTGTGTGACAAGATTGATGTTCCTCGTAAGGAAATGAAAGTAGGGTAAAATATTTAGCTACGTTTACATCCACACACCACTCCACACTCTGCTTTTATTTTGTCAGATGAATCAACTTTCTACTCTCTTCTTGTCATTATTATATGGTGCTTTTGGCGATTGCACGATTTTGCTTCTTCTCTTGTTTCCTTTTTTCATTCAGTTGGTGTCAGCTGCAAATATCCTTTTACTTTTTTCCTCTCTTCTTCCGCTCCAGGAGAGACAAAAGGTGTCATAATGTGCTATTTGGTAAATGAGAAATATTCTTTGCTGTCCCCTCATCCGGCTAGTTTTACATTCCCTGTGGATAAAATAGTAAGATGAAGATGAAGATTTTTTTACTAAACAAAAGCGGAAAATTTTCAAAAAAAGTTTCTCTTTGCTACCCACACTACCCACATTTCATGCATTCTCATTATGTAAGCTTGTGTGCTGGCATAAAAAAGTTAAAGGAGAACATCAGGGCCGCTGCAGAAAAAAAGTTGGCGTAAAAAACAAGAATGAAGGAAAGTAGGAGAAAGCTGAAAATGATTTGAAGTGATGTTAGCACTTTGCTTTTAGGCTAGCAACCAAAAAGTCAGTTGACTTTTCGTCCTTTCGGCAACTCTCTCCATCTCAAAACTGGCTCTCTTTCCTCTCTTTTTCTCTCTCTGTGTGTTATCCTCCGTGTGTTGATACATATATATTGAGTTAAATAAACTCTTTGTTGTTGCAAAAGGTCTTGTATTTTTGTTTTCCTTTTTTTGATGTAAGGAATTCGAGAAAAAGAAGAAGCACAAAGACACTTTGACAACTAACCCTTTTTCTCTTGATCGCTTTAGGATACACATATACACTTGCTGCCAGTGGCTATCACGTCAAGCATTGCGAACATCATGAGAGTATAAACGAGACAAATGTATAGATATCATGTTATATATAAGTCACTACATCATCTACACAGTTTAACCACATCAACATTCCCTGTCAAAAGATTTAGTTGACAAAGATGGAATGCGTATAGCATACCCAAAAAATGTGGCTTGCCAAAGAGAGAATATGACAAGGAAAGATAATAATATGATGCATGGAAAAGGCTACCGGTCAAATCTCTGCTGTAGCTGGAAAGCAACATAATGTCAAATAGAAATAAAAAAATTCCTGTGAAAAAGGAAGCAGTGTGGGTAAGTGTTCATCTGTGAATATCCACCCACACACGAATACAGAAAGAGGAAGAGGGTGAGAGGTACAAAATGTAAAAAGTACTTTGCTCAAGCTGGACAAAAAGTTGTGAGTAAAGTTGAAACACGTTTTTCATGACGTTTTACACGACTAGTTGTTATTAATGTTCAAAATAATTAGCTAGGAATGAGCCGGGACCTCATGTTCCTCCCAAACTTTCTTTTTTTCCCTCCGGAAGTGGATGATAAAGAAAGGGAAAAGCTGATATAAATCTAGTGGCTAAATAAAGGATGATTGTATGCACTCGAAATCAATAACTGTTTTAGTGGATTTCCTCCAAGCCGACATAGCTGATCTGATTTGTGATCTCTCACGGGTATACCAAACTTACACCATGTGTAATCAAGTACCTGGCAAAAAACTGACTCTGAAAAGGGGAAAGCCAAGCACGATCCATTGGATCCATTGGATTTACAGAGATTCATGTCCTCTCATAAGATACAATTGAATCCTATGTCACGACACATAATACATATCTGGATAAGGATCAAACGACCAGAAGGGGGAAACTTTTCCCGTGCTTTCTCTCCAGATCAAAGACGTATGCGTGAGTGTATTGTTGTAGATGTGAATAAATGCAGTCTCCCCTCTAGATTTAGTACTAGCAGAATGCATGATTTACTGCCGGGGAAAAATGGGATAGGAAACTGGAGCACCATAAAAACCGCACGTCGTCCAGCGTGCATGAATCTTTTAACACGGTTTGTTTCCCTCCATCCTGTGCTACATCCGAATTATACTTTTCCACCTTATAACAACATATATACACAGAGGCAATTTCTCCACAAAAACCATTTCTTCATCAAAGGAATGTACAAAATTGCCTGGGTAAATGGTTTACTTTCGCTTTCGCCATTTCACCTCTTTATCCTCGTCTCTATGCAGAATACCCAGAATCCACAAAATTCCTGTGTCAAGAGAGTTATGTGCAAAGAGGAAAGCTCAGCTTTCAAACATTAGATATGAAACTACTGTCTAAAACTATTTTCACAGCCTCTCTCCAAACACAAGCATACCTTAATCCAGTTATGCTTTAATCTAGTTAAGTGGCTCGTTCAAGTTGTTGGCAGCTGGTGAGCAACCGAGAGAGAAAGTGGGAGACGCTCACACATTTCTTAATCTCCTTTATCTTGCAAAACTGTAAAAGACAAAAAAGTAGTTAGTTCTCCTATTCTAAAGAAAACTTGCTAGCGTGTCTCAAATGCTAATAAATTGCGTGAAATTATATCAGCAAGAAAATAAATGCTAATGTCGTCTTTTTGTTTTCTTCCTTACAGGCGAGTACCAACGGCTCTTCTCGCAATATCCCATCAATCAGGAGTTGGTGAAAAGCGTTGGCAAAGGATACTACCAAATCGTGAATGTAGCTCAGTACCACCATCACCAGTACACGGGTCTCTCGACGAGAGAAGGAACGAGCAAAGGGCCTAGATCCCAGCCACAAGGGATGCAAGCAACACAGCAACTTTCTCGGGTAAAAACGTGCAAGTTATATTGGCGAAAAATCCAAATCCTGTCATTCCATAGGTTACCCAAACCACCGTGTCATTTCTCTAAATCTGCTTTCTCTTTTCCCAGTAACCCTCTTAACGTTCGTAATATTTGGATCGAGAGTTGAGAAAGATGGGAAGAGAAAAGGGGGAAAAATCTGCCAAAATCTGTGATAAGTCATAAAAGCCATATAACTAAATGAGAAAAGCTTCTACTTTTTTTGAACTGGGGACAGGGAGAAAGGAAAGTTGAGAAAAACCACATAAGTATAGACAAATCAGCTTAGTGTCAGATTGCACCAGCATCAACACCACTACTCTACCCCTGTTTTTTACGGGAAAAGAGATAGAAAATAAAAACTAGAGATAAAAAAGTCAGAATCAACCGTCATCCTTCGTTTCCACCACGGGTAACATTTTATCCTGGGTATTGTGTGAAAACATATATCCGACTTTTCTCTCCGCCATAACATATGTATTTTACTTTTGATTGTCCAGATGCTTCATGTTGGGAGACAGAAAAAATACCAAAAGAGGAAACGGGATGGTAGGCTTTTGAAAATATATTAAAAGCGGAAAGCACGTTACACTTGCAACTCAAGCGAAACAATCTTTGTAACCTGAGAACGACCTCGTTTACTAAGAGCAAAAGCAGATTATGGTCTGAGCACAATCGTGTTGTATATCTCTGGTGCACCTTACAACTTACAAGTTTGGAATCTTCAAGTATAAAAAAAATCCTTGAAGGGCGGGGTGTATAAAACTAGGTAGATTTTTTCTCTCCCCAACTGCCTCTTGACTCGTGTGGTCTCTGGAAAGCAGTTATCAGATAATGTCTTAAGCTTGTGATTTTACAACCTCACACATGTGGAAAAACCTTATGTTTTGTATTCCCAAAGCTAGTATAAGAAGCTATATACATAATCCATATAACTTTAGGAAGTTCCTATTTTCCCTTCCGGTAACCATCTTCTAACTTGCAGCGTTGCAGCTGGGATCTGACTCTCTTCATTTTACCTGTTACCGACTAGATGAAGCAAGAGGCACTTACTTACCTTCTTGCTAAAAGGATTTTGACTGGGGAGTGACTAGCTAGAAAAATTTGAGCATGTAAGGTTCAGGCTCATGGCTCGTTGGACATCAATGTAAATATCTCTCTGGCTCCAGACGTGTGTGCGCTCTTATTACAAACCATCTTCTTCTTTGTTGCGCAATGAGTTCATCATTCTTGATTAATGTTGCATAACGCATATGAATCCCTGCCCTCGAGATCATTCTTCACTTCCCATTTACGCTTTACACATGCTATTTAAATGTCTCTCAGCTGGGAAATAATGGACTTTCCTCGAGCCGCAACTTGTCACAACTTATGAGCAAGATTCTATTTCATTTTAAAAATCTCATTTCTTCCAAGACAACTCATCTTGCTCAACTAAACTCAACTTCCCCTTTTCAAGATTCATATCGTAAGGTTGAATGAAAGGAAAGTTAATATTTCTTCCTTACTTTGTTTCTTACTTATCCCTGCCCAATCAAACGTACAAAATTGTTCTTTCCGTTACTCATGCTTGTTTAACTCTTTCTTGACTCTTGTTTGCAATATGTATTATGCATATATATACCAAACATAGCTATATCAACACAACTTAACTTGTTATACTTCAAGGGGCATGGGTACTCTATAAACTTTCAATATTCAGATTAAACCTATGAATTTTACCCAGATGAAATGATCCAAACTTATGGTGTACCTTTACTCGTATGAAAAATGCCAAAAGGGAGGTTCAGAAGAACTTTGCTCATTGCAGAGAGCAAAAGATGGAAAAGCCACGAGCTCCAAGCTCCTCTCATTGTTTCCCATAGGTGATCAAGCTCCTTGTAAATACTCTATTTCCTGTAAACGCTACTCCAAAGACGCAAAAATACGGAGAGGAAAATGCACATATTTCAAGGGTTAACTAGAGCAGAAAATATTTTTCACGGGCTTGTTCTCTGGTGATGCATGACGAGAAAGGAAGCCATGAGAGAAGTAACCTGGCATGAGTAACTAAAAGTAAAGAGGAGAAACTAGAGCAAAAGCAACATTTCTCACGTCCATATAATAAAAGGAGTCAACCACAACGCTGGAATAAACATACATTGATGATGATGGTAGTGATGATGGTGATATTACGCGATAGTCCTCGTCTTTCACGAGAACTAGAGAAAAAGAGACAAAAAAGTGTTCTATATAAGGTTTTTCCGCTCTCGCTTCTCCAACCGAAAAAGCCTGAATGCATGCATTAAAGTGGTGAAAAAAGTTGGAAAATAGAAGAGGCGTCAGTGTGTTCTTGGATGGGTGGCTAATGTAGGGAAAACAGATAGAAAACGGAGTCACTCACTCACTCCATGGTATTTGAGCCGATACATAAAAGAAGTTTTTTTCTCAACTAACAGGAGAAAACACATTAGGAAAACATTTTTATGTGAGCACTACCTCTTCCCTCTAAAAGGATATCATAGTCACACACTTGCACACTGAAAGAGAGCATATCAAAATCTAATATAGAAAGAAAGGGAGAGGATTTGATATGCAAAAAAAATATATTTTTGACCAACTAAAATTTCTAGTAGATTTTGCATATGTATGCAACATGAGGATGTTGATGATAGTGGTGTACAAAGCGTTTCTCTCATTCCTCCTCACTTTTTACTAACTTTCCGTCAAAGAGATAACGCTAGTGTGAGCTCTTCTTTCTCGTTGAAGAGATATAAAGGTAGTTGCAAATGTGGTCATATACGTGGTGGTTATCAGCAAAAAGTAGTAGCATTTATTGAGCTCTCATTTCAAAACGGTACAACATTTTCAATCCATTTTTTCAACATAATTACTCTTAAGCCTAACACACTTACTCTACCTACCGCGAAGCGCCTAAGTCCC
>JAHZNA010005575.1:0-12525 GCA_027743935.1 Sinodicranocentrus sp. ZH6 | reverse complement strand
AGTTTAAGAAAATATATTCAGATTAGTAAAGGTATCTATTTCACAGTCAAGTGAACTCAACTTACATTGCTTAGAGTGCAACCGCACTCAGGTTTTAAAAGCCTCGACTTGATTACTTCTGACAAGCCAGCAGCGTTAGGTACCAGTGGGTTGATAGTATTGGAAGCATACATCAATCCATCCTTCGTACTTTTGTGGTAGACCCAATTTGAATGATTTGCATATTTCAAGTGTATTGAAATATATTCCTCCTTAAATACTATTTGACTAGACGAGTAACTTTTCAGTAACAACTGATTTAATTGCTTCAAAACTTGGATTTTAATTACACCAATTACGTTAACTAATAGCCATTGGTTTTATCTTTAATTTGATATAAATTTCAATTTTATTGAATCACTTTAACTAGCAAAACCAATTAATGTATCGGGAGCCGGGAAAAAACACATCCACTCAAGTGAAAAATTTGTCAAAACCACTTAGACTTAATGAAGTTTTTTTAAAATGTGGATTTCTAACTTTATGTTATTTCTATGCTTATTTTTGTGTCGTTTGCGTGTACTTACAACACATTCAATCATTCGAAGTAAAATCTGTCATTATTCTAAATTATGGGTTGAAATTAATAAATGTACACCCAATCTATTTTTCAGTACTCAAATTTATCTTCAGTCAAATTGCAAAAGCAGCTTTACTCAAATAAAAGTATATCATCAAGTTTAGACTATAGTGTCTGGAAAATTCCACCGCTAATTTAAAAACATTACAACGAAGAATTTTGGAAAGTGCTCTTTTACTAAATGAGCTCCTGATTGCAATTTTAAAATGTCAGCTCGGCGTTTTTAAGTAATTTCATCGTTTGGCTTTTTAAGAAATAAAATTTTACATTTATTTCAGCAATTACCCATAGTTTGGTTTGATTTTCGACTAAAATTTACCAAATAGGCTAAATGATACTCATTTTAACTGTCAAACTCAACTGCCGACTTGAACAATATAATTTTCTAGAAAACAAAGCTTTTAATTTCATTAAAGTCAAACTGTTGAGATTATTTTGATTGTTGATAAATATTTTTAGGTAACATCAAATAATAAAGTAGCAATTTATAACAGAACCAGAGGTATATTGAAAACAATAATCGAAACGTTTACAGAATTCATGGAAGATAGTGCAAAAGTTTTTTTTCTCAGAGCTTTTGGTGAAACAATATGATGCTGAAAATGTCTTCGGTTAAGTTTCATTTTTTGGATAAATGTCAGTTAACGCAGTACTAAATATTGAATTCGACATCAACTTCGGAAATTTGTATAATTTTAATTTTTCCAAGAGCAATTCTATAGCTTAAAATAATTACCACCGAGCATCTTTATTTCACCTTCCCTCTTTCCTGTTCCAGTGGAATGCTGATGTACTCAGATAGTGCTTTTGCAATGAAAGTGGAAATGGATACCTTGGCTGATATTTATCCTTTATTCGACTACCCCTAGCTGGGTTTTGCTGTTTTTACGTGACTTTCACCCATTTCATTCAAAGACGAGATCATATGCCGTTAATTACATCTTGTATTCATGTAATGGCTGGTAATCTCATTTAGGAACTAGTAGCATATCAGTAGCTATCTGTCATCATTTAATTTTAATCATATTTTGTACGCTTTAGAAAGAGCAATCCAATCGATGTAAATGATGTATTGGGACCACTGTTGGAGAAAGACATGGAAGAGGTACAAAACTAGATAAATTATTTGAATTAGCGATATTTACCACGCTGATTTCCACAAGCTAAGAAGATTCGAATTCTTCCATCTGTCTATTTTACATTTTCTCTTGTTCCAAATTGAAGGGAAAACTCCAGTTAACATTCCTACGTATACTATGAATTTTAACCTTGCCAATTTAGAATCTTTATAAAAGCTTAGTTTGATGTTGAATGATTATAATGAAACCATGTTTCGAGTTACACGTCAAAAGAAACTGAGGGCAAACTGGTTTTATCAATAAAGATTCGTACATCTGCACTATTATATGAACGATTGGATCCTTGTGACCAGGCAGGTGTGTTCTGTTGGTTCCCTGAAATCAAAGAGTTCTGTTTTCGATCGACAAAAATTTTATATTGACACAATACTGGGTTGATGGTAAAATGATAATTGTATGCCTACATACAAATTATACACAAATTTGATGATACTTATACATAAATAAGTGACTTCTTGGGATTTGGAATTTTGGAAATTATTTGATGTGGACTGGGTAAACAGAAAGTTCAACACATAAAGTAATAAAATAGAATATTTGACTGTCACCAGACGTTTTGGACCTGAGGTCCCGTTTGGCCACTCGAAAGCTTTTTGGCTAAAAACTTGTATATATGTGTATTTTAATGCGAGGAATACGAATCCGTTGAAAATTGGTCGCGTTCAACCCACAAGTACCTGGAAATCGCCCCAGAAGGGAGAAAAATTGGAATTTAATAAAAATGTCTTGCATGAGAATGACAAATCCGATTTAAAATTTACAACTTTTCATACTTAAATTCCCGAATATGGTAAAAACTGCATTTTCCCGTTTTTTGTCATTTTCGAGCATGTAGGTACAGAGAGTGCCCAGTTTCTCATCGGATTCGTATTTTGTATGCTAAAATACTCCCAAATACACATTTTCATTAAATTCTAATTTTCCCACCGTCTGGGGCGATTTCCGGGTACTTGGGGGTGGAAAGGAAAACGACCAATTTTTCAACGGATTCGCATTCCTCGCATTAAAAATATTAAAATACACCTATATACAAATTTTCAGCCCATTTCGAGTGGCCAAACGGGACCTCAGGTCCAAAACGTCTGACTGTCACTTGCTTGTATTGGAAATTACGTGGAGTGAAGGAAAAAAATAACATGCCTAACATTGCAATCTGATGTCGCTAATGTATGATTATCTGGTCAAATTGACCCAATATAGCTTGTCCTATTAGAGAATACACTGAGGGAACGCAGTGAAGGGAAAATTCAAGCATGCATCTTCAGCTCATCTGTTTATTTTATCTTTCTGCATAAAAAACTATTTTCAATGAACCAAATCAATCAAACATGCTAGTTATTTTTTTCTATTTTTCTCCAGTCAGTAGGGCTAGAAAAGTTTTAAGGGGACAGGACAGGTGAACGTGATCGATGAGCCGGCAAAAATACGTGATCATAAATGCGACGACGAATGATAATGTAATTAATGCAATTAATGCGATTCAATATTCCATAAATTATAAATAAGCTTTAAATATTTATTGGTCATAGAAAAACAACAATTAAGTAACTACCATTAAGCACAAAAGAGCACACTATATCACAAGCACTTGTAGATGATTGTTACCGTTATAACGGTTCAACGGATTTTGCTAAAAACCAATAGGCGTTGATTTTTGATGAAGTTCAACAGTTTAAGAATTAGAACGATCGCACAGACCGAAAGACAGAATACAGATACACAGAATTGCTCATTTCATTAAGAGCTTCGTGCCGTACATAATAACTAATTACTACGGAAGTTTTTACTCAAATAACTGACACATCATAGCCATTGCAAATATTTAGTTATGCCAATTTCGCATCTTAATTTTCCGGAATTTTACCAAGTATATCAGTAACTCCAGTTTGGCAAGCCTCTACTAATGCTTCATACAAAGCTTCGTAAGCCCCTTCTCGGGTCTGCAAAATCTCATACAACTTTGTGGCTTTTTTCATGTTTCCAAACATTCCCTCCTATAATTATATTCAATATAATCAGTGGTTAACTTAAAATAATGTTAATTGATCGTTGAAATATTTTCTTGTAAAAAAATGATGTGATGAGATATGGAAGGTGGAATTAATGCTCACTGGAAATACTTACGAATTCCTCGGCATCTGCAGTACATATAATTCCCTTGCTAATTAAACGAGTCACCAATGTAGTGTTGACCAGGGTGCGTTGGACCAATTCAGCGTAGTTTTTAATGATATGTTGCTTCTGATGTTCGAGCATTCTTAATAGTTTGTAGCTAAGCTGATCTTGAGAATAATGAAATGACAATAAGTAATATATATCATGTCTCCTGTTTTAACCGGCACACAAATGACAAAATTCTAACTATGACATCTAAACAACGTCTCTTTGACTCCCTCGCACAGGACTTGCATGAAAAACCATTTATCTTTATTGGTTGGAAAATGGTTATTTATCAGGCTGATAACGTGATAATGCGATAACACAGATTGCTGTTGGATATGAATACCTTCAACTTACGATGAATAAATATGGTCATTAATAGATTGTTTCAGCATAGCTAATAGTATCACGAAAAACTAAATATTATCTCCACCGCGTAGTATCTTATCGATGAGTCACCTTCCCAAAAGTTATCAAAGCCCTGAAAGTATTTTTGTTCACACTGTCTACAAACTTGAGGACGCTGACAGGTTGAATAATAAATCTCTTCCCATCTCCGTAACTAAACGGCTTCAATGCCTTTTTCGCCCTCGCCATATACTTTCGGTCTTCTCTCCTACGCCAGTATTCCAGCTTCCAAGATTTGAGTGTGTCTTCGCATATTTTATAATGAAACCCAGACAAGAGAAGAAACGCTCCCCACCCACAACAAGCGAAGAACACAAGTCCACACAAAAATATTCTCGTATTTATCCTCAAGTCCTCCCATTCGTAGATCAATGCAACGTTGCAGAATAAAGCTAAATTGGTGAAGACGATTTGACAAGGAATTAGCAATATTCCAGTATCGCAGTTCACATGCTTCACATATATTTCCAACGTTTTCCATGTAACAAGAAGGTGAAATGGGGTGCGAAGGATGTTACTTGTTCTGTAACTTGGGAGTCCAAGCCGGATTTCCGACTTGAGAACAGGGATCGCAAGGACAAAGTAGAGTAGCCCAATTAACGGCATTATGCAAATACAGCAACCGACTCCAATCGCAAAAAGTGAGAACCACGACGCAGCAATGAGATAAACTGGAAGGGTGACAAACATCTTTGGGACTTTATAGATGAGATAAGGGGGTGAGAAAGGTTGAAGAAAGCTATGAATTGCGACCATGATGCATAACCAAGCTGTCATGAAGCAGAACCCTCCTATGAACAACTTTGCACATGTGACCTTTCTGAGATCCCTTTTTGAAGGAGTGTAGTCAGCCAAATAGGCATCTAAAGCGTAATAAATCTTTAAAGCAGTAAATCCTAGAATTTATGAAATATATTGTGTAATATTGTACATACCTGTAAATGTGCCCAAAAGATTGTATAACTCATTCACATATTGACATATCCCGAGCGGTCGCCAAGCTCCATTTCCTACAAGAATTACTCCTAAACAGGACAATATCATAACGACAACTGTGTAAATGAACTTTGAAAGTTTTCCATCCTTGTAGACATCCCAAGCGTGAGTTGGAAGAACAAGTGTGGTATATGCCACAAGCCACAACCAACTATGCATTGAACGAGCCCAACCTGACAAGCTTAATCTGGCTAGGCCATGGCGCCCTTGATTTCGAAAAAATCTGAAAGGGACAAAACCTATAAAGTGACCTATGGTCACAACAAGGTTGAATCCGTCGAAGAAAAATTGAAGGTTTACAGGAGTAGGCATTTTAACACAAGAAAATAGTAACTTTACTGAAAAACTTCTTGAATTTGCTGTTTTTTTGAGTTAAAGCAAAAAAATAGTTATGATTGTACAAGCCATTGATACATTTAAGGCTTTAACTTCCTAATCTCCTGAGAGCACTGATGTACTGGGCGTTAGGTCTGGTCCTATGAACATCAGGAACATTTGAGAACGACGTGACGTAAATGCATGTTGGAATATAGGGTACAATGATATTATGTCGACGTGGGTTTTTAAAAACATGCAGCTGTGGGTTTTATATGATTCTGCATGTTTTGAATTTACAAAAATTAAATAGCTAGCAAAGCTGGTCAAATTAGTTGATATTATGTATAATTGAGCCGTTTAAACTTATCAGAATATCGTTCCTTTCAATTCCCTACAATTTTGGGGAATTTTCGCTGCGCTATTGTATTATTATTAGAGCAGTAATATGTTTGAATCGAAACAATTGCATGAGGTCAGAGGATGGATGCGTAGTTTATAAGCTTTTTTAGTGTTATAGGAAATTTTAGATTGGAAGTATTGGGACTCAAAAATGGTTTTGTGAGTTATAAATCGAAAACATTATACTTAAAATTGTTAATATCATAATGCTATAAAATTGAGTGTGTAAATTTTAAAAAATTACTTACGTAAATGTTTTAAGAATTTTCAAAAAAGTTTGCATGCAATTATAACATAATATTCCTTTATTACAGCAATTACGTATTATGTCCTGTGTATAAGAATGATAAACTGTTTTTTGAATAGGCTTCAACTAAGCAAATCGGATGATGTTTTTCATTTAAAATGTTATCATCCACTGTGTAACCGTGTTTAATTCTTCAAATATCTTTTTCTACGTACTAAACTAACTTGTTCAAACTTACTAACTTTTTCTATATCACATACACCACATTCTGAAGCGAAACCATCTTTCATTGCATTATTGTAATTTAAATATGTGGCAATTTTTGAAGTCATAGTCATACCTTCATGTACAGATTATGCGCACCTGGATTTAGTAAATGCTGGAAGGAAACCCATTTTCCTTGACCATGAAATAAATATTAAATTCAGGGCTCCACACACGTGCATAAAATAGGAAACCGGACTGGGAATTAAAAGTCGTCTTAAAATTTTTCGATGGCCATTGGTCGGAAGAGTAATGTTATGAAAGCGTGTAAGCTTACTAAAGGCTGCATTCTTGAACAGTGAAAAGCTTCGATTTCTCTTATTGTTAGTGTGTATATCTAAAATTCGCGTTGAATGTTCGCTTTTTAATGCAATATGCAAATTTTAATTACAAGTGGCTTCAATAAAATTAATGACCGTGTTAATAATATTACGTATTTTTCAAAGCAATCCAGCATTCTGTGATTTTATATAAAAACAGCATCTACTAAACGATAATTAATTGGAAAACACCCGAAAATGAAAAAACCTTGTTTTAAAATCATTATACATTTCTCAATCATAATATTATGTATCACTTGGTACACACATACACATAAAGTTGACATGATATATTAAATATTAATGTAATAATGGACACCATCTCGCATACATTTAAACACTAGAGTTTAGTTCTTCATCAAATCACTTCAATAATCCACCCTTAATGCTAATCAACATCCTCACAATCCAGTTGTAATTTTGATGTTGTCTCCCCCCATAATGCTCGTCATACACGTTTTTCACTTCTCTCAGAATCTTAACAGCCCCTCCATAATCCTCCATTTTAATTAAAAGCTTAACTAACTCCAACTTTGAATCCAACACTGCATCCTGATTCGGTCCCATAATAGCTTCCAGCCCTCCAATCGCATCACCTAAAATTACCAAAGCTTCCTCATGCAAGCCCTGGTGCATTAATACCATCCCTATGTCTCGTTTGCTTATCAAAGCTCTGTAATTATTTTCTCCAAGCTTCCTCGAGTACAAAAGATAAGTCCCTCTGTGAATCTCCAAAGCTTCATTGAACTTTCCCTGAACGAGACAAATTTTACCGAGTAAATTTTTACTAGACACTGTTTCCGGATGTTCCTCTCCTAAAACTTGAATTTTTATTTCTTTCACATCTTTCAAAATCTCAAATGCTTCTTGATATTCCCCTATCTTAAACAACTGGAGACTTAGATTATGCCTAATTTGTAACGCAAATGGATTATTTGGCTCCAAAACACCTCTTGATTTTGCTAAACATTCCCTAAGCCCTAAAACCGATTCATCGAGTCTCCCAAGACTTCCGTAAAGTAATCCTATATTATGCACAGCTTGTAAGTAAAACTCATTTTCCTCTCCGTTTATTTCCCTATATTTGTTTCGAGCATCTTCATACATTAACAAAGCATTTTCATGCTTGCCTGTGATTGCATAACACCCTCCAATATTATTCATGGCTTTCACCGTCTCCAAATGGTTTTGCCCAAGTACCTCAACTCGTTTTTCAAATACTTGCAAATAAGTTTGCAAAGCCTCTTCATATTTTGTTTGGTCGTAAAATATGTTCCCTATCTTAAACAGCACAGTTAAACAATCCGGATGATTATACCCTTGAATTATTCTCCTTTTCTCAAGAACTTCCTCAAATTTGCTAAGAGCTTCATCGTATTTACCCTGTCCAGATAAAACCTCTGCTAACAAGTCCTTCACTTTTAAAATATCCAAATGATCTTGTGGCAAATTACTTGATAAAGTATCATAAGCAGCTTTCCCAAAATTAATAGCTTCATCAAATCTAACTTTATCAAAGAGACCTTTCAAAATGTCCCCTGGTAATTTACTAAACTCCTTTACCAACTCATTATGTTTTTTTGCATGATTCCAAGCTGACAATGCATGGTTTAAATTTTCGCTGCGAAGATCATCTCGAATCAACTTGAGAACTTTAGTGAGTACTTCAAGCTCTTTATTTTCGTCCACTAGTTCTATCCTCGTAACTTCTTGAACTAGCCTGTGAATATGAAGAATGCTTTGAAGCTGTTCGGCATTCATCATGGAATACTTTACTAATAACCTCACTGCATTTTTCAATTTTCTATCTTGATTTTCCGCCAAAGGGGAAAATGTCTCTCGAAGGATGTTATCCGGAGCAAAGTATGCAGCAAAGTTTAAAATTTTATTTGCTAAAAAGCCATACCTCTCATCTCGAGCGATCCTCCCAACTGTCATTTTCCACGTGGTAAATGTGGTTTTTGTGTAGTCATTGAAAAACTCGGAAATTTCAGAATTTAGAAATTCCTCTCTGTTGGATTCGTATTCTTGGATGTAATCCAAAATGCTAAAATTGCCTAGCTCGGATTGATCTTTGATAAAAGAAATTGCTTGATGAAGGGCTAATGGGAAACATTGAAGTTTTTGAACTAAAATTAGAATTTGCTCGTTCTCTACATCACCCACAATTTCCAAACCTTTCTTCACAAATTCAATCGCATCTTCGAGGTCTAGCTCGTTTAAATTAATTACCTCCACCCCTACTGGCCATTCTCGGTCTCTGGAGGTTATGAGGATGTAAGGTTGTTTAGCATTTGGATGGAGAAAATTTATTGGCATGAATTTCCCTAAGAGATCACCCTTCTCAGCGTTGTCAAAAACAAAAGTAACTTCTTTGTCTTGAAAGTAGTTGTAGACGTCTTTGACCACCGTCAGAATATCCTTTTCCCCACGGTTGGCGTCTTTAGTGGAAATTCCTAGCTCATCTTTTGCCAGTCTACGGAAGGATTCAATCATGTTTTCTTCTCTTTCTGCGTTGATCCAGATAACATTATGGAGATCTTGTTTGTGCTCCTGGAGATATTTTCTGGTAAGTTCAGTTTTTCCTATACCCCCTAGTCCACTTATTGATGTGACTTGGGAAATAACCACTGGTGTGCCTGATTTTGATTTAATTTTATTGTGAATTTCTGCTAATTCTTGTTTCCGCCCTGTGAATAAATCTAAGGCCAATTTGACGTCAAACCAGATGACAGCTTGCTTCGGATTTTTTTTCCTCCTATCATCCTCCAAGCCTTCTAGTAGTCTTTTCACACGAATACGAACATCTTCAGCAATCACACTGGGAGAATGAGGTCGCTCTAAGTTTTCTAGGATGTCAGCAGCCCCATTCTGGTTGCTTTTTCTTAATGCCTCAATTAGGATTTTGTAGCTTGCTAGTCGAGTTTGTACGAGTTTGTAAAACTTGTATGACCTTTGCAACCTATTTGATACTGAATCCTGTCAACATTTCAATTATGCAAAATTATCCTAATTGACAAAACGTTCACAAAATGTCAAACAAATAAAACTGTTACCAAAACGAACACGTCGGCAGGGCTAAGTATGCTTTCTTCGAGAAGAACGCTGATAAGGGAAGAATTGCAAGTTGTACCTTCCACAAGCATGTCTAAATATTTTAGAATGTGATCTCTCTGATTTTTCTCCATTGCGTTTTCCCCAGAGGTAATAGTAAGGCTCTGCGCTCAAACACTGAGTGCTTTGAATAACGGTTTGATTCTGCACTATATAAATTCGAAGCCTTGAAATTTTATCATTTATCTTTTGCAAACTTGTTACATGTCGTTGTATTGTTTTGTAAAGATAAACCGATACAAGATTTTCGTTCCCATTTCCACGATCTGCGATTCAGACTAATTGAATATAGATATGCACGTGGAATGGAATGGAGGAGTCGTAATATGTTAATGCCTCAGTGGTCTATATTACGATTGTTCTGAGGATTTAGAGGTTGATTGTAGCGGTACGAAAAGCACTACGATTTCGATTTGATAATTTGAAATGCAAACAATATTCACTCCAATGGTCTGCACCTCGATGTGTGATAAGTAATGTGCAAAGGGGATAGCGGATAATATTATTATGTAGCTTCACGCACTAAGCATCTTACGCGTTGTTGGATAGTGGAATTACTTGGGAATTACGTTTATTAAATAATTTTTGCACCAGTTCAAACATTAGTATGAATAAAATAAATCTGTACAAAATGTATTCCCTATTGATCTTTAACTCCTGAGACCCCTAATAGGTATTTCATGCGTTTACCTTATTTATTTTTTAAACTGCATCATTTGTCACATCTGTCTGGAGCAATGGGCTAATTAATAGGTTGTATTTGCAGCTTGAGCTAGAGGCGTTACCATCTCGTGAAAAATACTCCCTCATCTGAGCCAACAAGTTCCTTCGGATCGTGCTCGTACTCCTCGAGATAATCTTTAACCCTGTACTTCCCCACCAGACACTGATCCTTTATGAAAGATATTGCTTGGTGAATAGCCCCTGGAATATAATCCAGATGTTTTCCTAAAAGTTTGATATCTTCATCTTGGGAATTATCATCTATTTCTAAACCTTTCTTAATAAACTCAAGTGTATCTGTAATGCTCATCTCAGCTACGGCAATTAAATTCATTTCTCTTGGCCAAGTATGATCATGAGAAATAATCAAGATAAGAGGCTTCTTGGCTTCTGGAGGTAGCGACCTTAAAGGCATAAACTCCTTAAGATGATTGCTCTTCACTGCGTGGTCAAAAATAAAAAGGGTGTTTCGTTTTTCGAAAAATTTATACGTTTCTTTAACAATCGTCATCATATCCTTTTCCCCATGATTGGCATCCTTTGTGCTGATTTCTAGCTCGTCTTTGGCTAACCTTTGAAATGACATTGTCATGAGGTCCTTCGTTGCAGCGTTTATCCAGATGACGTCATTGAGCAGATTTTTATACTCCTGGAGGTATTTCCGGACAAGCTCAGTTTTGCCGATTCCAACGACATGGCTCATGAAGAATGGTTGTGTGATGACTAAAGGCTTGCCAGGGTTTGAAAATATTTTATTGTGAAGTTGATTTAACTCTGGTTTTCTTCCTGTAAATAAATTCACTGGTGGGATGACATCAAACCATATTAATGTATTTTCAGTGACCTGTGAAGCATCTCCCTCGTTCCAATTACTTAACAGTGTCTTCATCCGTTTTTTCACGTGCTCCTCAACGGAAATCGAACTAGGCGAATGAGGCAAATACAAGCATTCTAAAATTCGTGCAGCAACTTCCTGTTCACTGTCTTGTAAAGATTTTATCAGAATGGGGTAACTGTTGCAGCGAGTTTCTACCAGTCTATATAATCTACGAGATCTACCTTGTTTGTTAGATATCGATTCCTGAAATGAAAGAAAACAAAATTTAATCACAAATTATAAGTATGCAGTCTTTTTTACTACCTCACCAATTCATAGATATCTGCGTTTGCAAGGACTCTTTTGGCAAGGAGCCTGGAGAGCAGGGCGGCATTGCAGGTTGTGCTGTCAACAAGAAGGGATAAATTTTTAAGGATATGTTCCCTCTGATTTTCTTCCATATGAGAGATGTTGCTGAAATGGATTACATAATATTGCACTACTTTAAAGCTAATCAAAGATCAATTTTAGTTCAAAGTTTTTCGTTGAAGCATTAAAAATGGGATGAACTTGAGAAATGATATTTGTATTCTTGATAATGAGAGCCGTGACCGTGAGTCAACATTAAACATAACTTTACTTCAGTCTTATCAGTACAATACAGAGTGCATGTAATACCCATTTCTACATAACGGGATTTGCTGTATTGTAGTAGGAAATGGTAGGAATTGAAGTGGGAATGAAGTGTAGGTGCCGACTAATAAAGGTGTGAACATACTTTGATTTTATAGACGTGGTACTAAATTAAGTATGTGTATAAGTAATAGGTTGGTAAAATGTACGAGAAATATGCATCCTCTCCAGCACCACGCTTGTTATACAGTATATTATAATACAGTTGCATTTTTGTATATACAATCAACAGTGACACAGATGTATGAAAGTTTAAACTTGCTTATTGCACAAATGAGTCAAGTGTTGGTTATTTTATTATCTCAATT
>JAHZNA010005574.1:0-16604 GCA_027743935.1 Sinodicranocentrus sp. ZH6 | reverse complement strand
TAGAGATAGAGCTACTGCACTGTGCTTCAAAAAATTTCTAAAAAAGGAATACAATTATCATACTGTTGCTGGACTGACAGGTGACAGAACGATAAGGAGTGAGTAGTGCGGTTTGACTTAAAAAAGCATCGTTACAGTTCTTTACAGCATTCGACCGAGTCATTAGTAACATTTTTAAACAATCATCCTTCCTGATTGTATAAGTTTTTCAACTGTTTGACATTGCCAATAAATTGTTACAGTTACATGTCATGTTTATCTGGGGGAAAATCCCCATCAAATGCATTAGCAGCCAAAAAAATTCATCCGGGGGTAGAGACACCCCATCTAAATGCATTAGCAGCTAAAAATATCTTTTCAGCAGCTAAATGCGATTTTTTGAAGCCAAAACACATTTTTAAGACGCCAGAAAATTCACTGCCGTTCAAAAAACTCAAAAATTCTATGTTTTAGGAGGGACCGTTTACCATTAAAATCCTGTAACCACTCCATTAATTATGCAATTGAATGAGTGGTGGCGCTTCTCAGTTAATTTTGAAATTTTGAATTGATTCGGAGCCTATATGCCAGCATTAATTGACTCACCCTAACCCAGTACTGCTTGATTTAGAACCAAATTAATATTTCGCGTTATAGATTACATTGAAATGAATCTACTCCATTCATTTTGCTTTAATGATTTGGTTTAATGATACAGGGGCTTAGCCATAAACTAACATATATTTAAAAATTGAAAACGGAATTACGGTGAATTGTTAAGGAAAAATCTTTTCTGGACACACTCGTGATAGATAAGCGATATAACTACAAACACGTCGTTATGGGTCTCGTCAGTGCAGAGGTTATCGCTTAAGTCACTGATGTTGGTAGCGAAGCGACATTGAGACATTTTGAAAAAATGTAGTCCACAAGAAATCCTCACCGACCATCTGCAGAATATGCTTTTCTACTTGAAGACACTTTGAAAAAAATGTAGTCCACAAGAAATCCTCCCCGACAATCCGCAGAATATGCTTTTCTATTTTTAGACATATTTTGACAAATCTGACATACCGTTCGCAGAATATATTTATTTCATATGAGTTGACGTGAAGGCGACATTTTGCTATTGTTTGACTCA
This sequence comes from Sinodicranocentrus sp. ZH6, assembly GCA_027743935.1. Classification (NCBI taxonomy): domain Eukaryota; kingdom Metazoa; phylum Arthropoda; class Collembola; order Entomobryomorpha; family Entomobryidae; genus Sinodicranocentrus; species Sinodicranocentrus sp. ZH6. Next base: position 15,484 of record JAHZNA010005574.1, on the reverse strand, counting down.
CATTATTGGTTTCTTAAAAAAATACTTACATAAAAAATTCTACGGAAGGTGCGTTCAACCTCAACCTAATGTGATTTTTAAGCATATTTCATTCCATCTAAATGATTACTTACCTTTAATATATGAGGATAACTTTCCCGAATTTCGGTAATTGTAAAGCGTTGATGAAGCCTTGATGGAAGTTTAAAATAACTTTCAGGATGCACAAACCCAAATCCCAAATCAATCACATAAATCACATTCAAGTTTGTCAAAGTTTTCTAAGCAGTCAGCTTCCTTTCGTAGAACTTATTCTGACAAAATCTCGTCAAGTGATCACAAGATAACAGATCAAAAAATCAGAGACGAAACTTCTGAAAAATAACATTTGCTGTTCCCTTCCTTGCAACATACTAATTTGCTTGCCACGTCAGTCACTTGAATATATGTAGTAGGCCTTTAAAAACTCGAATCAAAAATCATGATTGAAAAACATCATTGGTTAAGTAAGTACACATTCTCCATGTCTAGCCTATAGATATATGGCCTTTTCACAAATTGTCAGCTCATGGAATTTATGCAAATAATTATACTCGAGTTTAGCTTGAATGTTAAGCAAGTCAACGTCACTTATTTCACCTTTTGCTTAAGATCCAGGCTGTTGAAGAATATTCAGTTTCTCCTACTTATATTGAATAAATCCCATTTTAAAACCGACTCAGCGAACTTTTCTGATGAAATAAATGCGCTTCATATGTCACAATCATTCAAAAGTCTTAAACCGATTGCTACGTTCTCATGCATTATTTTGGGTCTCATGTCTCATTTCTAACCATTTTTCGAACCAATCTTCATAATATGCAAATTATATTTTCTCAACGATTAAGATTAACCAAATAACATCCATATTTCTTAGACTGCACTATCTCTCTTCATGAAACAAAAAGGTCTTTGTCAGTCTAATTTTTGAAGCTCTTGGAAGAAATGGGACAAGCAAGCTTATCTTCTCAATTTATATTCAAATAAGATAACGAAACTACCCAAGTCCTCGCGTGTTGATATTGGTAATGGTAACGTTATATTGGTAACTGTCATTACCAAGTGGTTCATCTCATCCGATCCGACTGCAATGAACTTTTAAACATCTATTGTCTACAGCAACCAAGCCCAAGGTAATATGAAGAATGGAATATTAAAGCTGAAAGGCCGATCGATGTACAATTGAAGTCTCATGACTTTAGTCTCCTCATTCATGTTAGAAAGAATTGACAAATGAAGCAGTAGGATTTTTTGTTTAGTTGTAGCTTATGTAAGGTAATGTATAAACAGGTTTTTACTAAGGATTCACCTTTTTCGCAGTTGCCATCATCATCATTACTTTGGGATTTACAGCAGAAAAAAAAGACACAAACGAGATTAGGTTCTCTATCCTACATGCATTGTAACGGACGGACCAGACCAAGGATAACTTGAGGAGAAGTAAGTGTTCATCCAGTAGTCGTCAAATCCAACTGTGTAAATGTTGTGGATCACATGCTCAATTCTTGGAGTTTTGTAACCCGATATCAACTACGGAAATTAGCATAATCCGACTATTCCGAGTTTGAGGATAATATTTAAATAGTTTCCATCCTAGAGCTGGGATGGGCTGGCTCGATATTATAGGTTAATTGAAGAGTATCTCGAGTTGTACACATTTATATTGTTGATTGTAGGACGAAGTTAATAATTTCTGTGTTTCGTTCGTTGAAAATTACAATTGTCACAAAGGAAAATCACAGGAGAGCTTTACTTAGACTTGCTTGTGCGACGTTAGGAAAAGGTTTGTGACCGGGGGTTAGCTTTTAATTGGGTTGATTTTTTTTAGAAAACTTGACGTGTATTCTATATAAATCAAAATAAAACATGGAGCCACGAACGAAATCTTTTTTGATGTGGTCTGGCATCCTTTGTCTGTGTTTCTTTGGAATCCCATTTCATCTCAAAGGGGAGGATCAGGAAGTTTTAGAGCTTCAGTTTAAAAATTATAGTTCCACTTTTGGAAAATCCTATGATGACGATAAAGTTAAAGATCGCTTGCCACATTTTAAGGTGAGATATTATTTTTAAATAAAAAAATTGTTTTGAATAATTGTAAATTGTCCATTTTTAAGTATGATCTTGCTCATCTGTCTTTTTTTATATTAAATCTATTTGATCTAGAAATCCCTTAAAAAGATCGTAGAATTAAATGAACGCGACGACGAAAGTATTTGGGATTCTGTGGCACCCAATCTCAAGTTAAGTTCTGACATTGACTTGACAGAAGACGAGCAAACTTCCGCGAGGAAGCACGTTCACGGAAAGAAATGGAAACGTGGAATGCCAAAAAATAAAGGGTATGCTGTGTGGGGGTTGACAGAATTTGCTGACATGAGTCCGGACGAATTCAGCTCACAATACTTACGTCCTGGAATTCTTCAAAAGATTGAACAACGAGAAAGGGATCAAAAAACACACCCAGACTCACACCACCACCATCACTCTCATAACCATGTACGAAGACGTCGTGCCTTATCCTTCCCTGGGCCTATTCCAGACAAGATGGATTGGCGAACTAAAGGGGTCATTTCAGACGTAAAGCATCAAAAGTCATGTGGTGCCTGCTGGGCTTTTTCTACCGTAGAAACTGTTGAAAGTATGAATGCCCTTCAGAGTGGAAGTTTACACGCGTTGAGTGTCCAGCAGGTAATTGACTGTGCTACAAATGGGAACATGGGATGTAATGGGGGCGATACTTGCTCCGCCGTTCAGTGGATGACAAGTCAAAAGTTGGCCACCGAAACAGAATATCCGTTAACCTTGAAGGATGGAGCATGTAAACTTCGGGCTTCTCCTGCAGCAGGTGTCCAGGTCAACTCTAATTATACTTGTGATAAGTAAGGCAGAATTGATTCTTTCTATTTAATTGTAAAATTTTCAATTTAAAAAGTCAAAATCATTATACTATAATTGTATATAATATTTTCCAGTTATGTCGGCGCAGAAAATGACCTGTTGACAGTTCTTGCCCATCATGGTCCCGTTGCTGTAGCTGTAGATGCAACCAATTGGCAGTATTACGTTGGTGGAGTGATCCAATGGAATTGCGATTCTAATAATAATCATGCAGTACAAGTATGTCGTTCAATTAGTTTACATGACACAATTTTCATTTCCTGGCATGGCCGGAAGCTTTGTCTTGAAATGCTGTATGTACATGTAAGTATATCAATGTATATTTTATTAGATCGTCGGGTACGACAAGACAGCTAACCCTCCTCACTACATTGTTCGCAACTCCTGGGGCACCACATATGGAGACAACGGCTACATGTACATCGCAGTAGGTTCTAACTTATGTGGTATCGCTCGAGAAGTTGCAAGCCTAACGGTGAAATAAGCATGTAGAACATGTAGATATAGTTTGTAAACGTACTTATAGCAAGATTTGAAAGCAAGTGTTTAAACTTTTAGATTTGATTTTGACTGTGATACCAGTAATTGAAAGGGTGAAGTCTCTTTAATGTGCTCTTTAATTTTTAAGACAGTCCTTCCTTTGTACAAACGGTTTTTAACGAATGGATTACTGCCACTGGCAACTTATATTAGAAACAATTTTATGACTTGTACTTTCAAAACATGCAATTTTACAGGGTATATAATTCACACTTTTTGTAATAATGTATTGATAACATATGTGTAATTTGTAATGATCCTACGCTGATGGGAAAAACGTATTATTATTCTACCTAAGACAGTTACAGTGAGATAATGAACAAAGTAATGATTGTAAGTTTTAGAGTTTCATGTATCCAGTATAAATACCACTTCAATGGTCACAAAATACGAGGATCTGTGGCAACTTCAGTTTTAACAAAATGTACTTAACTCGAGCTTGTAACATGACGATTACGTATACCTGATTAATCATCCTTAGATGCCATATTGTAAAACACATGCAACACAAGGTTTTAAATAAAAGTCCAAAGACGGTTTTTCTTTGATGTGCTTTCCATGTGCATTTCCACTGATTGACTGACAACCCATTTTTAGTGAGTCTCATTGACCAAATCCTTTTGCTTTGAATCTAGATAAAACAGAAGTAAATGCATATATTTAAAACTCAGCAATAACAACAGAAGACTATTTTTTTGCCATCACTACCCTCCAGCATACATACTTTTTGTAATCAACCGAACTGGCGTATCCGGTCTACTAGACCTTTCCAACAAGCGAGCCCGCCTGGATGGAGAAAGATAATAGGCTGAACTTCTTTTTGGTATGGTAGCCCCGCCAGCAAGGAATTTTCTCGGGGGCCCGAACAAATTTACAACTGGAATTACGGTTGATGACACTGGCACCATCACTACCAAAAACCAAGCATAAATTATTCCATTCTTTCCCAAAATGCCCCAAAACTGTAATACTCACACGAAGTCATAAAATACCTGGAAATTTGTCGCCCAGTGAATCCTCCAAAGGAACTCCTGTCACCACCACCACATCCACCAAGAACACGAGTGACACAACAAATAAAAGAATCTTCGCCATTTTCTCAAATTCCAGGAGTCAACTTTCAAACAAGATTAAATAGAAATACACGTGTCTCCAATCCTATGAAATAAAAGTCTGTCGTATTCTCTCAGCTTTACATTTGCAAATGCACAAGCTACCAAGTCCTAGTCCTCCTTCACTACATAAAAATAATCTCCACTGCCAACTTGCCTATTAAAAGTCCTTGAATATTTGCTCTTCAACAAGAATGCAGGAATGCAAAACACGCATGAATATTTTTATTTTCTATTTAAGGCATACTACTCTTTGGAGAAGCCGATATATAGGATCTACACACACTTGCACTTTTCCAACAATGACGAATGTGACAATAAACTGTCCTATGTTATATAACGAGAGAGAGAGAGAGAGAGAGAGAGAGAGACGATAGAATCTACAATAAAAAACTGAAACTTGTTATGACATCAATAATGTATGTTGCTGTGAGGACTTCTTCGTTGCATATATTGGGATATGATCATTAAGTACAAAATGCTCATTTCAAGTTTTACTCTTTTTTTATTTACCTGGCAAATAAAAATTTCTAAATGTGCTCAGCGACGCACTTGAATAAACACAATATGATGATGATGTTACATTTACATCCCTACAAATGACTTTTTTATATTGTATTTTGCTTCTGTCTATATCCCAGTTGGAGTGCGCGTGACACTGAAAATGACAAGGATATCTCGACACCTCTTCTCAGTCCCCAGTAGTCACACTTTCAAACAAAGGAGTTTAATGTACTTTGTTCATTCATGCTTTGTTGAAGGCACAGTTGCTTGAACTTTTACTTGATACATGGGCAGTCGTGAGGGAATCATCATCCCTGCAAAGTTTCATGCGTCACTAACTTGTTCACTGTTTGGGATGAAGAGAAGCTTCTATAAAAAGCAATTAGATAACAGCCCCTTTTTAAGATTCCTAGGAATTCATCCTTACATACTCGTCTTCATCTTGTAGAAAATGTAATGAGATGAGAGTGAGGACGATGTCGTCGAGTACCTTTTCCTTTTCCTCTGCGTCGTTTTCCACATTACTTTATGTAGGGACATATATCAACAACAAAATGCTGCTGTGGAGATGCACAAGCACGTAGAGCAATATCAAATAAATCATTAATTTGCAACTTGCAAATCTTCTTTGCGACTCCCATTCGTGGCCATTTTTGGCTTTTTATTGCTTGTCATGTATGGTGATATGATGCCTACATAAATGTAAGCAAGCCACCTACGTCAATTTTTTATTTTCGTATAGGTAGTGAATACGATGTAGGGAATTGAAAAATAAAAATGCTTATGAAGCCTTTTTGATTGTAAGTCAACTCAAGATACATAGTTTTAAGGAGTAAATTATTACCATACTGAATAAACTAAACTCACCTGGCACAATGGAAATAGAAAGGAGTTCTTTTCGTACATTGATATTGAGCTGAGCCCGTTGACTGTCATGTCAGGAAAAAATATAAGCGTAGGTTCACTCTTAACAATGATAATGCAAATAGTCAACAGTCGTAATTAAAATGGTGATGAGAGGGATAAACACAGTGAACAATTTAGTATGTAATTTTCTTCTCAATTACAAAGATTCTAGAGAGGAGTTATTGTTTTTCGTTTTGTAATTAACGTTGCATTTATGTAATACTTTCACTTCGCAATTTGCCATCTGAGCATTTTTTATGCATAAAATCAATTTGGTAGAGATTTCTGTTCTTATAATATGAAACTCATGCCAAGATTGTCAATAAGAAGTGGTCGCTCTACTGTCCTATCTGATTTTTTGCAGAGTCATTGTTCATGCATGTGATTAAAAAAAACGCAAGGATGCTGTACACACCAATTTGAGTGTACTTCCGAGTTTGAAAATGTCTCCAAGCGATGAAAGCAGAAATATCAGTTTTCTTATCGTTCATAACATGGAAAAAAACTTTAAAGTAGAGAAACATGATGCAATTGAATACACACAGTTTTATTCATAAATTTCTTCCTTATCCTGTCTACATAACTCTCATTCTCATATTCCTTCTGAAACGGGAGACAACTTTTGAAGCACAAAGTCAACAATTTTTTACAACGCCTTCTAACATCCCCACAACCTTTCACAATATATTTAAATTTCGCCAGCAAAATCAAGCTATAATTTCATTTAATACTTTTCACTTCTTACATACAACATCCTTCTTGCTACTCTTTCTACTAATGCATTTTTAAAATGTAATTGACAACTATTTTTACAATCTTTTTACTAAAACTGCAACATCGGTCTCGCCTTGTTACAAAAACCTGTACAGTTGTTCTACATAGTATTGGCTAAAATTCTTGTATTCTCTCCTTCCACTTACAATTAAAACAAAGATCACAAGTATACCCACAGAGCTTCTTCTTAGAACAACTTGGCTTTCCAAGTTAAGTTCCAATAAGAGAGGAAAACATTGTTAGCATGGAAATCGAAACTGATAAAAACTCATCGTTATAGCACTGTTCCCCCGAGAGTGGAATCTGCACCAAGTTAATTCCTACTATTTCCTACTATGTTGTTGGAGACTCACTAATCTACACTTTTATGGAGGATTGTGTATTTTCTTAAGACATGTATACCCTAACACCCTGTCCCTCAAAGGGAAGGAAGATATTAACTTACATTTCTATATGTTTATTGTAACATTTAAAGCTTAATGTATAACAGTCGACATTTACTATTGTAATATAGAATATCAATATATACAACGTCACTTGTCAGACAAGGATCCCCTCGGCAGTTTGCTCTTGTGCTCCAACAACAACAAAACATTGTGTTGTGCGTAACGACTTAAGAGGATTTAGAAAACTTTTTTAGAAATCACGTATTTCCTCTTATGTCGTCCTATTAATTATTCCTAACTATAAAATGAACACACAAACTTATCTTGCTGCACGAACCGGCCTTTAATTGTGTAACTGGATACAATCAATTTTTTATAATAAATATTTGCCATATATGATATATGTTTATCATTTACATTTGATTTTAGATATACATAGCTCTCTAAAGGTTTAAAGGTAAAGCTTTGGTTGTATTTTTTAGAAAAAATTAGATTCGGTTGTTTTCACGATTAGCAGTAAATTGATTTCCTCATTTTGCCAAAAAAAACTTTTTGGTACGTACAATAATTTTTTCCTGCTTGTAATACGTAGACATACACAATTACATAGAGATATCATTCACGTGTAAGGCCCCTGTGGTATTGGATGTATGAAAAAAGTCTAATTTGGGAAATTTTTTCCTCTCCACAGTTTAGTTTAAATTGTCCTTGTCCGGAACATTTATAAAGTTATCGTTTTATGCAGAAAGTTACCTTCTTTACAGAAAGAGCTGAAATATAAGCACCACTGATAACGACAAGCTTTGACAATAAAGTAAAAAATTACAACATAAAGTTACATTTTAAAAATGGTTTCAATGGATATGCTACCTTGTGAATTATGCAGACTGGCAATCAAAAATGAAATCGTGCAATGCACACCATATCAATTGCTTAAGAGCAAAATAAAATTATTCCTTAAAAGCTTGTCTTATCCAGAATCAGGTAGTTTTACATAAATATACTTCTTCATGTATTTATGCATCACATGTTGCATCATTTTTGTTAGTCAAGTAGAAAACTATTGTTTTTAAAGCTTTTTTTCGCAATAAGATTGGACAAAGAGCTGTCGATTTTTTGCGCAGGTTTAGTTTCAAAGAAGAAAAATGTTTTCCAGTCATTTCGTTTTTATACGGCAATGTGCATTAACCAGGGTACGGATATAAATTCAAGTTGATTTAGATTTTATTAGATAATACTTTGATAAGTCCTGTAGTCCTGTGATAGTGTATAATAATCGCATTCTTCAATGAATGCCATTTGACTGTACAAAAAATCCACTGGGAGGACAATAGAGCTAACGAAGAAGTTTAAAATGTGCTTCCGTTCTTCGTGATTTTTTATACCTAGAAATTATCGCATGTCACAATATGACGAGATTTAATTACAATATTGCTCACAGCAATACATCCTTATTAAACTAATGTTTACGAGTAATGGATCCACTTACATCCAAACTTGGCCTACAACACTTTAGTTAAACCTGTTCTAATCCTTTTATACAGTAGTACACAATACACAACGGCACAACTAATAATAAGTTATTACGTTGCACACAGGTATCATCAAAGGGTACTTTTTCGGTAACTATGTCGGTCGATAATAAGCTAATCATATTATTATTACTTTTGCTACTCCACAAAAGCAATACTAAAATGTTCTATCCTAAAACCACGTAAACGGATATAAAACAAAAGTATTGTATGACACACTCAAACAAGCCTCTTCATGCCCTCTTCACCTTTACACATCTTCACTCTCCGAGTCTAAGATTTGATTTATGGACGAACAGGATTTGTCATATGGAGTGTGCCCATTTTTATAGACCTTTTCCGGCGTCTGTGGCTCACTTGTGTCGACCATTTGGTACATAGTTGTAGAGCCAGGGAGATTTTGCACACGTAGCCAGATTAGAACTCCCATGCCAAACATTGTGGCAAATGCGGCAGCCATATGCCATGTGAATATCAGTGTCACTATCATCATCTATGGATGCAGGGTAATATTTTAATAAAACACAAGAAGAAAACAAGGACATATCCACTAATATAATTTACACTCCAAACAAAGGAACTTTATACCTACCTGATCGTGATCATCCTGATTCCACTTCTCCCCAATGGGTGGATACAAAATAAAGCCTACTTGATAGAACCAAGTACCCTGAAGGAAGGTAAAGAAAGTCCGGCACAAAGCAGGTAATACATTTGTTGGCTCCAGCATCTCCGCCAGAGTGGAGATCATGCATGCACCGATCGCATATACGAGAAACATGTGCACCTGCAAAATGATAACACACATGCAAACCCTGTCATGTACGCTTTACTCGAAACCAAAGAAAAAGTTACAAAAACAGAATATCAACAGGGTTTTTTGTATAACATTCTTTCCCTCTAACTAACCATAATATCCATGTGAGGGCGACCGTGGAGATGGTAAAAGAAGAGGAATCCTTCAACAGCAAAAGCTAATGCTGCCGTGCAATAGTCTAGCTTTGGTGGAATATCCCATTTCTTATGAGTACATAAATCTACGACGCCATTAAGCCCAAAAAAGAAAAACATGGTGATATGCTGAGCATTTCCCCAGTGTTCCCACTGTCCATTCTCGAAACCAGTGACGAACTCGCCTGTCAAAGAAGTAAAAAATAACAATTGTCATCAATGTCCTCACCGTTTTAGCGACGAGAAAAGAGTCCTCACCAAACATTCCCCAGCGCATTCCATACTCACCTATTATTCCAAAAAAAGCAGACAATATTTTGAATATAGGTTCTATCGGTGCGTTTGGATTACAAGGACATGGAAACGTGACCGTGTTTTGATATCCCTTTGGTCGGAATCTTTTCGAGTAGAAATATCTGGAAAACACAAATTTTTTATGTATGTATCAATGCTACCATCAATTCGCTACTTATCAAGGAGCAAACAATGGAGTATTAGATTTTCCTTCTTGCATGCTTATAACGAAGGTTTGCCAACTGTAATTAAATACTAAGCTACAACGCTGACTCACGTTGTACGTGAGTGGGAAAGCATATAAAACATACAACCAAATGTCAAGTCTTGTGAAGCATTATCCCTCAAAGAGAGCACCACCACACGCATATCAATTTAACCAATATATTCTTCCAACCCGAACATCCAAAAACTTAGCCTTTGCTTATTTTAGCGCACACAAATCCTCGTGTGGTCAGTCATCGATTTACATTGCATGACACCCCTTTTTAATTAAATATCCCACCCCTGAAGTTAAAGGATTGTGAACCTAAACATATTTTAAATCTCCTCTCGCTCATCGATTTTAATGAAAACTTTTGATAATTCATAAAGTAACCATAATGATTTCCTTCCAGCTTTCAAAGCCCTGCTGCGGTTCAACCACATATTTTGCCTTTGGCAATAATCTGCATAGGAACGAAATGTCATTTGGATTCGAGGTAGTTCCAATTTCAATTTCCTCAGTAAATAATTAAGATTTACACCTCAACCTCAAAAACATATATTTTGTTTGCCAATACTCCTCGTCTTAAAGTTGCAGGTGTGTAATTTTCCAGAGTTGAGGTGAATGCTGTTTTCCACTTTTCTTGTTTCTGACATCATATTCCTCCTTTTCCTCGCTTACACTTGGCTTCTCAGATATAATTCTCTATTAAAAATGCATGTAGTAATGTTCCTCTATCAGAGAATACGAAAGGCGTATTTATTTATTATATTTTTCCTCTGTGTTTTTTTTCTCTTTTCTTGAGTGGAATGGTCGTTGTAAGGCTTATTTTTTTAATGAAAACATACCATAACGGTCTTTTTATACGGGTGTACATCCTTCTAAAACATGCAGCTACACACATATGTCGTGCCAAATGTATGGATGTATTCATACGGGTTCCAATTCCGTTTTTCCACTTTCCTCACGATAAATAGGAAAGCGTAGTCATGTGGATACTGATATTCCATGAAATATATAAAACTACTTGTTTTTTCTTGAGAAAGAATGATAATGATAATAATTACAGTGAAAAAATAAGTGTGCACCCTCCCAAACAAAAAACATCAAAGAGACAAGCATATGCATACGAGTCTCTACTTTTTTCCTTGTTGAACTTCTAAAAAAACTTTCATTTTATGCTTAAAGAAATTTCCCTCCGGGTTTATTATTATATTGCAATTTTAACTATTTTCATCCGTAGTACTTTCTCACCGCAGGACTAATCGATTTGCAAACTGGTCCTTGCTCGCTAGCCTAGCTTTCCCATTAAAATCAGGAAATATATTTTGATTTAAAATAGACCTCCCACTGATTTCATTTCAATTACTTGCCTCACACTGAGCTAAGTGACCAGGTAGTTTTGGCAAAGGAAATGATGCAAGTAAAGGTAAATCATCTCAGCATCCTAAATGAATCTTGTTTGATCATACGAAAATCTGGCATTTCCTCAGCGCCAATTTCGTATATGAAAGAAAACCCCAAAAACTGTACATATGGTAGGCATTTTCCCGGCATCGAAGGAGATCCAACGATGAAAGAAATATCCAGCAGGGATGTCGTGCTGTATACTTTCTAAAGTATATTTATAAATTTACTCACACACTTTCCAAGTCTGCCCTTCACTTCCAGTCTCAGTGGAAGGATGAAATGTCAGCAAGTCGTAAAACGCAAATAGCCATACTCTGGACTTTATATTTTTTAGAGCAAGGTTTTCTCTCCTAAGGGAGAAAATTCTGTGTTTTATGCAGCGTCACCTGTGCTTACGTAACAAGTCATTTTCGCCACTAGAGAGATGGATGGGTGTAATAACACATGAGTCTTTTCTCTCCGGGATTATTAGCAGTGACTTTGCAACCACTATGGAATTGGGTGATTTACGCAGGATGTACAAGGCAAATATTACTCTACCGTCCACCTTATTTCGAGACATTGTCCATGTATGCGGAGCATTTCCATTGTATTAAGTAAATATTCCCGGGAGCAATGCAATAAACACGAGAGTCTAACAAGGAGAGAGTTATTTTTGTTATATCTTACCCACCTTTTACCACGTTTGGGGTTATAGAGATTGTAAAATAATATGAAATACATAGTCCACTCAAACTTTCTCCTCCTTTACAAAAGAACTCTTGAACGGTGCGAGAGGACTTTGTTAAGGTCATTAAATTTCGAATGATTATAGGAAATTTATGAAATACACTGTGTAATAAAAACTCTGATACGGTTTTTCAAAGGCATTCTCTTCTAAATAAGAGGATGATCCTTTACCCTCCAGTTTCAACTTGATGGAGAAAGGAGATGACACAAGATAAAGGAAAAATATATATATCCGGTGTGTTTTTCCGTACTGTAAGCTCAGATTTGCATACTGGAATATTTTATTATTGAGCCAACTTCTGCATACTGTCAATTAACTTGTTCCACGTAATATATTTATGAAGTGGTGGTTGGCCATTTGTACATGAGGAGTTAGAGTGTTAGTTTTCCATTTTTTGACTAGCTTGGCACAGAACCACTCACTCAGCTAGTCATAAAAATATTGCGGTTTATACGGATCGCTTCCTTTGTGAAAACCTAATAAACTAGATTTACTAGAGTGTATTGTGTGCTAAAAGCAGAGTCAAACAGTTCCAAGCATTTTACCATATTTCTCTCCCTGTCTGAAGCAGAATTAGCTCTTGTATATAAATGAGGGTTTTATGAAAACAAAGGAAATTAAAACGACCAAAGTTCTTACCGGTACAAGATGTTGTACAACCACCAGAGGGAAAAGACAAAGAAGAAAGTTCCGGGCACTACATGGCCCGCGAAACTACCCATCTTTGCACCGTCTCAGCAACTGAAATGAAGAAGAAGAAAATATTTTAAACATTTCCTCCTTTTAAAGAGTTATCAATCCCACCCAAAAAAAACTATTAGGAAACATCCACAAAGTCTTTTTCCAATTGTAATAATAATAATGTTACAGCCAATTTCACAAATTGTTTTTTTTCCCACTAATATAATCCAGACCGTTTTGATGTTACCTATTTAATGAAACTTTATGCTGTACAGTTTTCATTTCTAAAAAAATTCAGCGCTATTAAATCGGTTTCCTATACATTATCCTGTCTGCCACGCAACATATCTCATGCGGAAACACAAAAGGAAGGGAAAAGTATGGTGATGTGACAAACATGCAGTTTGTATGATTTTCTAAGTGAGTGTGTCGAGTGGAAAAAAGAGTAATAATAAAAATTCAAAGAGGTGTATTTCTCTCCCTCTCTTAACTTCCAAACAATCCAAAACAAGCCACACCTGTGTCACTTTTAATATGCATTATGTCCCTGATAAAGACACGACAGAGTGATGACTGTATAAATATGAATGACACACAAAACGCTGGGATGAGAAGCATTCTTTTCCAATCTCCTCTTCGCATGTGTATGATTTGTGTGCATTTGTGCGAGAACACCGTGTGTAATGATGAAAACAAATTATTGTGACAATTTAAATGGATAAGAGTTTTAATCCTTTCTATGGAAAAATTGCAAACTTCCTCAAACAAAATGTTTACGGAATTTGCATGTTAAAAAGGTTTGAAAAAAAGGAAACTATTTGTTTAAAATATTCTCTACCTGCTTTTCTGGAGTCATGCAAGTTGTGCTAAATTTGTGGAAGCTGTACAAAAAATAAATAAAAATAATATACTTGGTATTGTATTCTTAATTTTTTCTCCACCGCCACTCTTCACTCCTCACTGGCAATTTAGCAACTGCGGCTCGGATCCCAGGCTCATCGTTGATGAGACTCGTATCTGGTGGTTGGGTTTTGTTCGTTTACAGCGGTTTTGGAAAGGTAAGGCAAGGTAGGATAAGGATTACATATGTATACTATGGTTATTACAAATGTACACATTAAACTCGAAATAACTCTCCACTCATGTCGTGCGATGATGGTAGCTGTGCAATTGATAAGAAGTAGGTGACACGATAAAAATTCCCTCTTAAATAAAAGCCTATCCTTATATATACCTACATTATTATCTTCTTTTTTAAAAATATTAATATATGCCAGGACTCAAGGTTTAAACATGAAGGATGGCTCGACTCTCTTCCCCAGTGCAATTTTAATACTTGGGTGCAGAATATTAAGCAACTTTTATACCGAGAAACTAGGTGATGGCTTGTAAAACGCATGGTAATGAGGTTTATATAACTTTTTGCGAAAAAAATCAACATACAAAAACACATCGCAGTCTCTTGACCCTTTCCAAAAGGATTGGAAAAAAATGCATCTTCAAGGACTATTAAACGACTAAAGAAAGAACATATTTAATGCATGAATCGATCAATGAAATTGATAAGGAAATTAAATGCATCTGGAAGGTATATGTAGTGAATTTTGTCCAATACCCACATAATTAGAATAACCTACTGCTTGCTCTGTCTCTGTCTTTCTTAAGTAGACAGAAGGGAATTACGATTGGATTTATTGTAGCTCCAATCCCAAATCATTTACTTATGTCACGTCCGAACCCGAGAATTACGAACATTCATTAGCATCTCATCTCATTCCTTATTAGCTCGCAAAAGTGTTTGAAGTGCGAGCTTATGAAATCGTCTGCGCCGTCTGTGTGTGAGTGTCTGTCTGTGCACATTTTATTCGCATTTTTTAAATTGATTTTGTGTTCTAAGGTCCAACAGGAATTTACGGAACGACCCGATTGGATGTTTTACTGACTGCATAGGGTGTGAGATTATGAGTAAGTGGTGAACATCTGAGTGTATGGGCTGTTCTACCAAATGCATAGCATGTTTTTGTCTCATGTCCAAACGGAACAAAGAAACGACCCGATTGGGTGTTCTAAAAAATCAGCCATGTAGACCAACATGGAAAAATAAAAATTTTGTTTTTGAAGATTTAGAGAGAATTAGTGAGTTATTTAGGCGATTCGTGTTCCCTACTGGGTGCATAGGGTGTTTCACTGGGTGCATGGGGTGTTCTACTGAGTGCATAGGGTGTTCTCTTAAGTTCATATGATTTTTTGTGTCACATATCAAATAGAACCAAAATTACGACGCAATTGGGTGTTCTATAAAATTTGCCATGTAGAACAACTTAACAGAATAAAGATTTCGTTTTTGAAGTTTTTAAAAGAAATAATGACCAAGTCATGAAAGGCATGTATTACTCACTCTATTTAGTGTGCTAATGGGTGCATAGGGTGTTCTACTAAGTGCATAGTGTGTTTTTATTAGTGCATAGGGTGTTCCACTAACGAGGAAACATAACAATTGGTAATCTAAACGGGAGCTTCCAGTAGTAATTTTTAGGTAAATC
>JAHZNA010005573.1:0-13385 GCA_027743935.1 Sinodicranocentrus sp. ZH6 | reverse complement strand
CTATAACAAAAAAAGTATCCCTAGCTGTCACATGCATTTCAATGTGATTCTGGATGCAAACAATGAAATTATATTTTCTGTCCTATTATTCAGTTCAGACGGAGAAGGCGGTCAGTGCTCTTTCCAAATCCTTAGTAGGAGTGACATGGCATGACACTACTTGAGATAATTATTGTAGAAGGAATTACGCGTAATCCTTATCGTTCAACAACCACTCTCTGGATATGAATAAAATTTTATCTTGTCACTATATCCCCTATGCTTATCGCTATCTATATCCGTCCCATTCATACTTTTGGTTTGAATTGCAACACTACAAAGTTGTGGCTCTCCAGCTGTCAGAATTAAAAATGAACAATTAAAGTTCCGTCATGCCTCTGCTCATTGAAGAGGCAGGATATCGCGTAGGCGGAAGTAGGGATTTGCACGGTATAACACGTGTACAATCGTTTGAAGCCATCGTAAGTTGATAACGTCAATTGTCAAAGGAAAATTTCTCGCGTTTGAGGGACAACGGAATTATACAAACTTCAAATTATAGTAAAGCTGTCTCCATTTGAATAACAAGTACTCAATGCAGTTTGAAGGTTATATTTGATTTTCCGCAGCTTAATTGAGTAAATACTATCTCCTCTCCTACTTAATATTCAAGATCACAAAATCCAGTACAAGAGTAATTACTAGCTCATTAGGCAGCCCCGCCACAAAATGCTTTTCTGTATGAGGAAAGTTCTACAAAAATTAAAGTACATTGTTTTTTTTGTAAGCAAACTCCTGCATTTTACACCACTCTATTAAAAAATGCATACGTGCTTTCAAACAAAAGAAAGACAAAACTATTACAATAGTGCGCAGTGGAAAGAAATTAGGAACAAGTACAACACACCTTCAAACATTTCCCCGTTCCTCAGAGGATACACAGGCTTTTACAAGCGAAATCCAGTGTCTGGCTGTTTTCAGGTCTACATAGGTGTCAGGAGTAAACTAGTAAATAGCTGAAAAGTATGAAGTTACACGATGATTATGCATGAAGTTGTCAGCCTCGGTTTTTATCTTCTAGGCTTTATCCATACACTACGACCGACTAGAAAAGCCTTTAATCTCATGTACCTAGGAAACGATATGATGATGATCATCATCATCCTGCTACCACGTTTTCAACATCATAAGCAGAAGATCTTGGCATAGACTCATGCTTCTCTCTCCTCATGTCAATCACAATCATGTTGGTGTAACGTTAATGTAAATAACCCCGGAAAACTGAGACCGAGTGGTTGATGTAGATTGCAAATATCAAAGTCTACCAGTAACTTTGCTACATCATGCATGCAGGTATGAAGTAATAATAAATGTCCTGTTTGCCTCCATAATGGAAAGCATACGATACACAAGTAGCAAAATCGGCCAAAATATATTTGCTCCTTTTGTCCTTTTGCCTGAAAGCATACGCCAGAATTCCTTTGCAAAGAGACCGAGACCGTTTGACGTGACTCGGTATCAATGACAGAGAGTCTGGCAGAAACTGAATCCTAATCATAACCCAGTATGAAATCTCCAACATCACATCATCACCCATATCTTTTCGTGGATGTGTGGACTACCAAGCGTGTATTTGATGGCGTGTGTGAGCCATCCTCTGTGTCATCATAAAATGACCTTTGTTATCGAAACGATGTGTTGTCCTCGTCCTTTGAAGGGAGTTAGGTGAGTGAGTTACTATTTGTTTGTTTTTTTGTGTGGAAAAACGCCGCTTCAAGACATCCAGTTGACAGTAAAATATTACATTGGTGATTGCAATAATGAAGTTGACGTATGTGATGTGAATGCAAGTCATGCATGCATAGCTACTCGATCGGTTTCCCTATAGACGAAAATAACTATTACGACTTGTACCAGAAAAAAAACGTGTGTAAGGAAGGTTTTTACAAGGAGGATCGAACAGCAATATCAGGGATCAAGGATGAGAAGCGCTCAGAGAGATATGTCATATATACTTTATGCGACAATGACGAGCGACGGACCAAGGAATACAATATTATGTGCTACATGGCATCTCCCGGTGTGTGATGCGAGCAAAAAAGTTCTCACTACACGCAGAAACGAATACTTACTCAAGTGTGATGAAAAATGTGTGATGGAATATATGTCCTCTCAAGCTGTAAAAACCATTTCAAACTGAAAAAAGAAGATTGTGCAAGAATTGGTCACATATATATACATTATGATGATACTGTGCAACACTCTAAGCGAGTCCAAGTGCTCGCCTTGTCAGTTTAGATCAGCCAAATTGTACGCAAGAATAGATTGCAATTTTTATTTTTTAAATTTGTTACCGCTGCTGTGGTCGAAAATATTACCTATAATGGATGTACAGATGAAAGGTGAATGTTAGATGATGGCACAATATCTGTAATGCACTAGTGGAGATAACAGATGATCAGATTGTAGTAAATTGCAAAACTTCCAAATATGTAGTCATGTTCAAATCGCTAACGCCTCGGGTGATGGATGATATGAGCTTTAGATATATCATTCAAACAAATTTTATTATTTTTTATGACTTTGCCATTTGAGTTGCTTGAGAAGGCAAGCCTTATCGTTCAAGTCAAGTCTGTACTATTTTAGACATTTGCAAACTTGACCAAATTACCACAACTTTAGGTTTACCAGTAGTCGGTATGACGTACATATATCTGTTTACTAGATTGATTTTGTATGTTTATATAAAGCTGGAACATAAATCATTATATTAGTTGCAAACCTATAATTTGGACGATGAATTACGCTGCAATGATATCATTCACCGGTTAACCTGAATTCTGAGGGAATAAATTATATAAATAGTATAACGATGACATGAGTGTAATGAGCAAAATATAGCTACGTCAAGAAATGAATCTTGATTGATTATATCGCTTTGGGACTCGGTTTCTGATACAAAGTGATTACAATAATTACATTTTTATTATACAAGAAAATGGAACAATTGCAATTCTGAGCTTGGCTATATGTATTAAACACTGACAATTCTAAAATGTAGCCGTGTCATTGTGATATCGTCTGTGAGTCTGGGAATAAATTCTGCAACATCTTTTATTCATTTTATCAACTTTCCATTAAAGGTGTTATAATATATGCATGTAAGTTATGTAGTAATCATCATGATACAAGTCTTTGCGCGTCTCAACAGAACATAGTCGTCATGTCTGGTTGTGCATGCAAAGAAACCTTAAACACGTTGAGTTTTATTTACTTTATACATAAGCAAATCGTTAACGTGTACCTTAGAAATTGCACGACTTCAAAATACGACTCATGTCTCACCGGCCAGCTAAGTGAGATCTCAGGGGTAGATTTTTAAACTTGCATTGTTAATTAATATCCCTTTCAATAAACTATTCCCTCCACCTGACACAAATCTAGGCCGAGCATGCAAAACTGAAATGTGCTCAATGACAGATCCCTAATACAGATTAAGAAAACCAATAGCTCATACTGTATCTTAATTACATAAGCTGTTAATTTTACTTTGTCGCAAAAAAGAAACTCCAAGCCAGACAAAATGTACACAAAGTTAGGAAATTAAGTTAAGACAAAGGTTTAAAACTAGTGAGAAAAAAAGTTTTACATATAGCAAAGTCAGCATAGGGAAGAACGTCAAGGCTAAGACTTTGCAACCACTTGGGAGTCCTTGTTATATACTTTTTTAGTAGTATAAAACTTTGCATGCTGTGTGAACACAACATTAACATTACAAATGAAAACAAAAAGTTATGTAATTAAGGAAGGTGATGGGATGTAGAAATTTTATTGAGGGGATACAATGAATTTCAAGCCATTTGCTAAGTCACAAGAATTCATTTTAGCCTAATCTAATTTGCTGATGAGGAGAACAATGCAATGCATAATTGAATGCTCACAGAAAGGGGTAAAGTTTGTAACATGAATACTTGTGTGCTTTTAGATCAACAACCCGATCTTTGTAATCAACTTTTCTATGAATACATAATTGGTGTAGGGACAGGGACAACGAGAAAGAGAATGAATGACTGATATACTCTGTCTAAACAGTTCACAGTTTCTAGATGTAGGCAAGTTTAGATGAGCACGTTTATTAGCAAACTTCTTTGGCACGGTCATGGCCCCGTCACAATTGAAATGGAAAGGGAATTCGTATTTGCATCTCTTTGCGCTACATTGTATAACACACGCTAAAAAAACTAATACATTGTAGGTAGGAGGGAAACTGCTAACGAATTTTATGTATATTTTACTCCCATATACCTAAAATATTTGTTGAGGATTTACCCTAGCAAAACTCTTCTTCTTGTTCCTTTAAAAGCAGGTAAGTTCCCAATGGCTTGGAAATTTTGCTCAAGTCCTAAAAGTTCATTGTTGAAAGGGAACTGGCGTTCACTTATAGCCTAAAATATAATGTAGTAAAATAGTCCCTTTATGCAGATTGGAAAGGCCAATGGTCCGAGAATAACGAGTTTTACCAAGAGTGAATCGACGCTTGTTACATAAATATGATTTATATCGTGTTTACCATACACATTTTCCTGTACTCTCTCGATCTTTGAAAGTGTATCTACCGCAGTGCATTGTGTGAGTAGATGTAGAGTTGAGAGAAGTTTTACTATTATGTAAATTTCACTGATAATTATAATATGGATGAATGGATTTGGGTATTATGGATGATATGGTGTAATCCACTTCCTGAGCTCTTAGAAGAGCAAGCTTTACAGTAACTTGGAAGGACTATCAGCAACTACCTACCGCACCGCTTCGGGTTATTTTGTCATTACTTGCAAGAGCTTCAATCTGCCCTGATGATGAGAAGTATGTATGGGAACCAGGATTTCCTGGGTGTGGGTTTCATCCGTTTTCGCAGTAAAAACATGGCAGACAATTTACCATTACTTGATCGAGGAAGGATAAATATGGATAAATTACTTACCATATCCTCTAACTATATGTACTTGTCGGTGGTCCAGTATAACCAAGTGTATGATGATATGGAGCAGTATAAAATTAGGAACCCATTAGTTGCTGAAGAACTAATGTAATGTTTGTTGACAGGATATATGAGAAGAATTGAAATCTGAGAGCGAGAGGAAGAGAGAAACTCTAGAAGAGCGTGTCAAACGTGATTATAGTTGCAATGCATTTGAAGAATCACTCATCCAACGATTGTTTACAAACAAACCGTGGGTACATCCATGATATTGTGTAATGAATGGAAATTAAATGGTCATAGCCTGTATGCCTAGACTATGAACACAACACGGTATGAGTTGTGCCAAATAAGGCTTGGTGTTGTAGGAGTAGGCATAATTTTTGAAAGTATGATGTTTACCGCTATACACACCCATGGAAATTTCGAATGGACTTGTCCTTGTGATCTGTGTAATTTTATCAAATTCCAAAACAACAAAACAAAGTTAGGTTCAGGTGGAGCATGATATCGAAAATAGATAGTTTACTAAAAACCTCATCAAAAAACCTCAGTCCATTTAATGTGTATTATGGTTTTGGGTAAGTAAAAGCAACATACCTAAATAAATTTATTAATTCACTGGTTGAATAATGTTAATGTTAGTAGTGTTAGGATTTGTTTTGCTTTGTGCAAAGTTTGATAATTGTTTTAGCCCGAACAAAGTTATCTCACTATTGGTGGCGCAAAAGGAGCTTAGTTTTAAAAGTAGATTCTCAAGGTAAATGAATGATTTATGTAATTTAATTCCTCGCTTGAGAAATTTGGATTCATTTGAGATTCCTTAAATACCCAACCAAAGAAACAGGTCGCGGTTGAGAATTTGATACACATGAATAGGCAATGAAGTCTTATGAAGTGTATTATTTTTTATGTTTATAATCATGTTTGCCTAATACAAGAGAAAGGATTCCCTACATTAGGATTCTGGTTTTATCCTCTTCCAAAGAAAGTGTTTCAAGTGGTTTTCTCCAGAGAGGGAAAAGTTTTTCAGGGTAATAAAAATTGAATGAAAGTGAAAACTCCTCAGAAATTCTACAACTATCATCCTCCCAATTCCAATGAAATCAACCGTACCGTAATAGCAATTCTTCTTAAACAATAATGCGCCGTCTTTCCCTGGAATCCCTCAACTAACACTAGCGATAAAAAAGGGTATGCATAATATAATAGCAAACGACTTGAAATAAAAACCAGCTATACACATCGAGTCGGGCAAAGAGAGAGGTACAAACATGACACAATCCGTGTTCCTTTCAGGCCTTTCTTGAGCAACCTTTCGTACGAAATAAGTTTGTCTTTTTTATCCTTTACACAACTGCTACACGAAACTCTCTCAACCTGTGTGTAAGTCACCAAGTTTGCAAATATTCCATCTAGTTCAAAGTAGCAATCTAACCCTTAAGCACACATAATATACATTGACTCACTTTCAAAAATATCCTCTTTCGCAACATCTAAGCTCTATTTTCCTCTTCCGTCACACAACAACAAGTCACTCAGAATCGGGAAAAGGATTCAAAACACATTTCACCTAGTAGTTCACTGGAAAAAATTGGAAACGGCGAGGTTTTCCAGCTATCAAGCATCTTCAGATTTCCCCAAAGTCAAGTCTAGTGACGCAAGCTGGCTAAAGGCTAGAGGAGAGTGAGTTGGAGAATGTAAACTTTGCAAATAATGGTCATTTAAAACATCTAGGCCATTTCAATTCATGACTCTGTTCCATTTCAGATTTCACTAGATAATCAACGTGTATAAGTTGTATGTAAACAGGGGAGTGTAGTGACGATGATGATTTTCAAAAACAAGAGTACCCTCATCACAAGGTTAAACCCCTTCAGTTCAGGACCGACCACTTCTTTATATTCATGGAAATGATGCTAATAGTTGTGCATTCAATTTACGGAGCGAAATGAGATTCGCCAAACCTTCCAAACTTGGAAGGATTCTCGCAAAATGGAATCCACAATATAGGAATTTTTATGTTCTGAATTGCAGGAACTTGAATCCAAATGGCAAAAAAGCAGTTTTCTCCCAGCTCTGAAAATTCATTGAGAAATGAATACATAAATAAAAACATGAAACTAAATAGCATGATGATCATCATCTCAGTAAAAATGAACAAAGGAGTATTCCATCTTTTATTATTATTATACCCCAAGTACTCGTTGAATTTTCATGCCATAGCAAACCTACATTTTATCTTCCTGTCACATTATACAGACATATGCACTAAACGCACCCAGCATTCCAATTTGACTGACAGTTCTATCAACTAAAGCGTAAAACACAATTATCCATAGTTTGTAGTTTACGTTTACATTGCAATAAAAATTTCCCTCTAGTAGATGATAGTAGCTCTAAGGCTAATTCTACATTGCACAATATAGGTTACCTCATACTACAAACCTTTTACTTTTTCGTGAACGTTTACAAAATCCTTTCTTTCCGTGAAGTACCAGTTTGCACATTATATGAGCTTGTTTTTTATATATTCATAGGGAAAATAATGAAGTTTTATACTTGGAAGTCATTTGTGCACATATAAATGAAATTACAGTATGCTGATGCTTATGTCCCCTCCCAAAACAACTCCCAAAGGTGAAGGCACGAACTTTTAAGCAGTAAAACCAGCAAATATATAAAGCAATAAAAATGCCAAAAATTGTATCCCATCCTAGTTTCTAGTCTATGACTCCCAAATGGAAGCAATAATTGGCTAATTTGCAAAATGTGTCGTTTGAGACTACTACCTGGCTCTTTTACTCATCATACACACTGCCTATAGATATCTCTGTGGGATGGGTTGTGGATGACTATTTTACAGCAAGATTTTATGATTGCCTCCGCTCCCAGCTGAAATAAACTTGCTTATGTATATTTGAGTATAAAAAAATCAACCAAAAAAACAGTTATATATGAGCCAGAAATAATAAGAATTCAACTACTTATTTTTTTATGCAACGCCAGCAAGTCTGCAAACTAATCCAATTTACTTCTCATTTCTGTTTTGTTCAACTACCATATTCTCCATAACAAAGGCGGTTACTGTCGGAAAAATAAAAACAGTTATGAGGCGTTAGATGCAAAGGTAGACAGATTGAGACCGCAAATAGAGTGCATAAATGAATGAGAATGGCTTGATATTATACTTGCTAAAGAAAGTTGCATATGTAGTGGATATTATAAACTCAGAAATCCTCTCATAAATGAACAGTAAAGTTCCATCCTTGTTTCAAAACTTGTTTTGTCACTTAATAGCACCTGCTACACAACACATATATACCACACGAGGCACACCCGGCAAGGGCAACCACATCCCACACGTGTGTCCCTTCCCTTTCGAAGAACTTGCGAAGTTCATATGCACAGTAAAACCTCATATTGTATGCATTTTACAACGCACTATTTCCTCAGCATGGTGACTGTGGCTTGCAATAAAACCTGTGGAACTGTAAAAAGTAACTGCTTTCTCTCTACAACTTCAACAACACGTAAATAATGCACAATCAACAAAGGACTAACCCAACTCAAGCTTATCACATGGGATAATCGCCATATTCAATTTAGTTTTGTAGGTTGATGGGAAAATTACGCGGATGATATTGGTATTGTCATTGTTCCAGAACCGGTTCATCTCATTGCGATTCCCAACCCTTTGAAATTTTCTACCTAAGCATATATAGGAAAACCTTTTTTCAGCTTGATTGAAATTAAAAGAGCAAAAGTCATCTAGGTCGTCGTCATAAAATGGTCGCTTATTCCAATCGACAGTGGTGGGAGTAACGGCTTTAATGTGCAATTGCATTGGCTTGGATCCCAATCCGAAAAAAAGAAACAGACTCTTTGCGTAGATAAAGTTAAGAAAGCGGCAGTAGCTTTTTTAAGCATTAACCTAAGGTTGTATATATTCGAATTCATGCATCTAAAAAAAGTCTATATCATTGCCATTAGCCTACATCTAGTGAATTCCCTTGGTTTGCTACAAGCTAATTCATTTTTCCCTTTGAGAAATTACTCCATACACACAAAATGTTTGTATCTGTTCTAAAAAGCCTGGAAAGTTTTTTTCCCTTTTAGCCCCAAACATGGACGTTGTGTATTCACCGCACAACAACCAACAACATTTTTTTTGTCGGGACAGGAGCAAAAAATAGTCGTCTCTTTTCCTCCTCCCTAAAGAGTAGTAAAGCGAGAGTTGTGAAGCAAGAAGGGCTGATGGTTATGGAACTCTGATTTGATCAGATCAGAGCTTAAATCAGCAATCAGCCTCGTCTCGCTTCGTTGATTTTTTGCTACTTTCTATAGCAAATTGTTGTATTGTGGACTTTCCTTTCCGACTCCTGAGTAGGTATATTTTGGCGGCAGGAGTTAGAGGTGAATTCAACTCAATTCAACATCCATTTACACGGAAAGAGTTACAGCTTTCACTGGGATGCCTTGTTCCGATACAAAGATGGAGAAAACACGATTACCACTATCATCTTCATCAATGCAATTGCTTTGCTTGCATTGCAGGGAGCTACTGTGGTGAGGCTGATGTTGAATAGCCATACATAGCATCACTTCAACTATATCTATATCTACAGGATTATTACGGAGGATGTAAAAAGCATTCCAGAGAAAATGAATGTAAGTTTGGAGAAACGTAATAATTCTTCCTTTTGTGTGCCTATTTTCTCTAGACAAAGTGAAATGCATGCTTGCTCAAATCATGACGGGGAGTAGTAGATTATACAACGAGACTGGGAAAGTATATAAAAAACAACGTATTGAAAGTGAGCGTGTGAGTGAGCTCGTGAGCTGGAGTATTTTTTTGTTATATGGCTCTTTTTTCTAATCCCATCCTTCGTCTCTTCCTTCGCTTCTTTCGCCCACTTCTGAAAATGAAACTGAATAAGTTGAATAATAACAGAGGGAAGTTTTTATCTAGAGAATTTGGAGAAAGACTGGAATCCAGATAAAAGAACTAGAATGGATTTTCTCTCTCTGAATTTTTACATCTGCACGTGGTGGTGTGCTAAAAGCTAAGTAGCATTACCAACGAGCCAGCGGCAAACACATTTTATTCCCTCTTTGTTATTTTTTTTATTATACAACTCCTCTTGTGCTCTCCTCTTTCATTCTGTAATGCACAATGTGTACTCTTTACTCTTTCATCTAGCCGATTCGAACAACGTTGCATATTATGCGAAGTCAAGCCACTTCCCTTGAAACCGCATAATATGTGAGGAAGATACGCTTCCTTAGCTTCTATGATAATGACGCGTATAAAGCGTTGGCTCAAGGATTAGATTAGATTTGCAACAGCCACGGTGCTACAAAACGTATGAAAGCGTAATACAACAACAATCTCAGAATGGGACTTGTTTAAATAAGATGAAAGAAGCTTTTCATTTTGATGGAAAACTCAACGTAACAACGAACCGGGACCGGATGAATAAAGCTGTAATGCTATGTCTTATTTTCACATTGTTAGCTTCCTTTTTCTTCATTCTAAACTTTTACTTTATTCTTGAGCATGCCTTCTTCATATAACAATATCGAACGTCTTTATAGGATTCTTTTTTTACAAGAGTTGCCTCCATCTTGTTCCCCGTCTGTCAATCGACAGTGTTATGCTTGTTTTGTATCACGTGGCTTCAGTCAATGCATAAGGGTTTTGGAATGGTTGTCATAAATAGGATCTCACATCTGCAATTTTTCCACTTTACTGTCATCCTTTTGTGTGAAAAAATGTTACGGCAATATTAACCCTTTCGAAGATGTAGTACATGTTCGGTGAAATTTACGTCGTGCTCTTTGATTTGATGTTATACCATTACAACAGAGATTTTACAAACTAGGTTACATGACTATTGGCGTTAAACGTGGAGGAAAAAAATTCTAGATTTTTTGTTTATTTTCATGCAGTTTCACACACTGACAGTGAATGTATGTAGTAAGCGTTCATTTCATGCCATCATTCAGTCATGTACGCTTCATCATCGAAAATCGAAATCATCCTTGAAACGTACTCATCTTCGACATGGATCACAAACTCTATACATGAGAAAATCTTCAGTATTATGGAGATACAAAGATCTTGTATAATTTTCTTGCGTTTTTCTTCACATCCCCATCGATCGAAATTGTTTAGTTCTCATATGCAGGCTTTCTATTTATGGAAAGAAATGGGATGCCTCAGTAGAAGAGTTTATTTGTATTTATAAACAAACCGCTTTCTCAAGTGTTTACTACATGAAAAAGTCGTTTACCCCTTTTTGTTTTGTTAGCATAATCGACTTAAGGACTTTTTTTGCTAGAGACTTTCATCATTTTTTCCCTCTCATGAATCTGAAAAAAAATCTTTAAAGCCTCCCGAGGTATTCACTAGTATCAATAAGTATTAAAGTCATTGTTAAAACAGGATGGCGTGGTATGCCAATATAAGATTTTATGTGTTAAGAAACCCTAGGAAAAAAGGAAGTTGCAGCATTCCGACTACTTCATCGGCTAAGGACTTTCGGTAATCTTATTTCAAGTGAATCGCATCAAAAGGGGTTCCCTTCCACAAAGACACTACTGCTGAGTTTAACGAGTCAGAAAGAGAGCTCTCTTTCGTCTCTTGATCTCTGAGAGTATTCTTTACTCTATTTATATAATGCAGTCACGCCCATTGACTTCGATCACATTGTAACTCAGAAAATGTCTAATAGACCTTAATTCTAATGTAATATTGCAGTCAAAAATCTGAAAACAGAATGCACGCGTTCTTACTGTTACGTAACAAATTATAACAATTTAAATCCCTACGATTAACTCCACAGATGCTGGGATAACAATGGGATTGTGTAAGAATGCAAAAATTCAATTTTATTTTATCAAAGGAAAATTTTCGCTTTGACTTCAAAGAGTGGTTGCAGTGAAAAGTTTGAATATGAAAGGGAAGTAGCACATTTACCAATAAACATTTTGTCATCTCCAAACTGGCGTCAATTTTGTGTTATTTAATGAAAAACCGCAACCTACAGATTGCAATTACCACCGACTGACTGCACCACCAGAGCAAATAGTGCACAAACAATAGTAAAAAATGACTTCCTTTTTTTAGTTTCGCTTTTTTACAGTATCGTTTGAGCAAGCGACCTATTACGTAGATCAAAATGGAGCACAGTAGTTTCGGACGTCTATGAAAAATGAACGTGCTTTGTCAACTTCCGCCTTCAATTTCAAGTCACAAAGTGCTTTTTTATCTGCCAAAAATGTCAACTTATTGCAGGGGAAGTTTACTTGTTTCCTCTTTCGCGTCGTGTAGTATAGCACAATGATGTAGTTTTCTTTTTATTCTCTCTCCATGAGCAAAGTTACTTATTTGGAATTGTTTAGAAGAGGAGGAAATTCTTTTTGAAAGTTGAGCGTGGTGAAAAAAAATACATGACTTATTTTAAGAATGACAAGTTTCAATTCAAGTTTTCGCATGCAATGTAATGTATATAGTTGGTTTGGTTATATCATGTACTTCCACTTCCATTTATAGAAATATTTGAGGTTGGCGGTCCTGTTACAAAGAGGAACACATATTCAATTGGATAGATTTTATTAGACAGAGCGTGTAGAGTTCCTGAGTAACTTAACCTGAAACTATGGAGCTAACACGACTTCAAATAATATGTCCCCGGAAGCCATCAGGATGTATTTCAAAATGTCTGTGCATAAAGGTTTTCAACGTTCATTGGTTTGGACTGGAGTCTCTTCATGGATATTCCTAAAAGGCATTGATGTGGCACTTTTCCTTTATCACTTGGTGATTGTTTTACTAACAGTATGCCTTGCTGCTGGAGGACAAAAGGGATTTCTGGTCAAACTTCAAAAGCAAAGGCGTGTAACCCCCTAACCTATGCTTACCACGGTAAGCTAGTTGTGGACCATAAATTGTAAACGACATTTGATATAGAAGGAAACTGGAGGTGATATAGTTATATGGGGATTTAAGTAGTTTTTCATATACGCCTGCCCAATTATTTTTTGTTGAGAAATGAACTGAATTAGAGAAATGGGTAAAATTAAAATACCTGAATTATACGAGCCTGTATTTCTTTGTGAAAACATGGACACATTCCGAAGTCTCTACTTGTCAGTTTTGCTTTCTCAGAAATACTTATATGTGCCAACTGTCGTAAACATCCATGACCCATAAATCCGTTATAAATTCAAATCATTCTGACATCAAATATATTATTGCATGAGTCTGTGTGTGTGTGTGTGTGTCCGTCTGAAGTGGACCTCTCCAAAAATATAGAATCAAAATATAGAGAAGTCATCTATATTTCTGTATTTTCTAGAGGAGGGTTCGTCAACTAAAAAATCAAGTATATTTTTGCATGCGTCTGTGTCTGTATATGTCTGT
>JAHZNA010005572.1:0-12652 GCA_027743935.1 Sinodicranocentrus sp. ZH6 | reverse complement strand
CGTATATTAAAATGCTCAAGGTTTGGCTTGCTTCTCTTGACAGTTGACAACAATTTTTTCGCGCATTGTTGTCGTTGCGTTATCTGCTTTGATCATTAACCAGGTGCATACTTTACGTGAGACGTGTTTTTTGAGTAACTGTGGTCTGCATATCGACTGGGAATGTAAATTAAAGGGTTAAACAGGAATTCCTTTGTCTTTTGGTTAAGTAGATAAAACTCAAGGAACAACTTCATGTTTTCCAAATGACTGATCTTGACTTCCCTTGACACATCCTATGCATAAACGGTAGTTTGAGCGAATAAATTAGGTTTTGGATCAGCAAAACTACAATACAAGTCTACAAGTGAAAAAGTCAGTTTTATGATTTATTTAATGTAGGTAAATGCCACCACCACATGTATGTTTCTTAATATGCGTCTTCTCAACATTATCATCATGCTTCCACCTTCATAATCAGCCATACCTCTCATATTTGCGACCAATGCACAACTAGTAATGCTATCAAAGTGTTGGCAAGTAATTGTCCTAAAAAATAAAACATATGAGTAATTTGTTTAGTCAGAGAGGACAAAGATTTATAAAAACATTTCAATCATCAACGCCTTATACCGAAAATCACTAGATTAATGAGCTACGCAATTCGCCCCTTGGTTTAGTGTTGTTGTATGCTAAGAATCTAAATTAAAGTGTTTAAAGGAATTTTTTTATCTGCCAATCATCTGACTGGAGTGTTGACTATTTTATTGAATTGCAAAATATTGAAGGAACGTGTGTAAACTCCTCTATCATATCTTCTCGAAAAACTCTTAGTGGATTTTATACTCTCTGAATATACCCCCTAAAAGATCTGACTGTCACAACTACTTGCTTAGCAAAATATTTTTTTAATTATTTTTTTAATAATGAAAGAATTTACAGGATAAATGTACGAGAATGGCACAAAATCCATGCATTAGCACACGTCCACACTTCCACAGTCCATGTAATCGTAATACCAACATTGTAGGTGTATTTCAAACCAACGATGTGTATTTTACTGCATCTACATTGCTGTAAATAGGTAATATCATACCTTGAAATAAAAGCATAAGAAAGGATGATAGCAAGAAGGTAAGAATGAAGCACCTTACTCAAAAGGTCCTTAAACAATAATGTCCATGCAAGAAACACATACAAAAAGGGAACGAGTGTTTATGCACCCCTATATAAGAATATATCATTACATGTAGCACATTCAATGGAGATAAAGGTCTTTTTGGATTTGAGAAAAAGGGGAACAGTTCATTTCACTTGCATTGTTGAGGTTGAGGCAGTGTTTTTATGTTATGCCAGTGACTAATGCACTCTGCATCAGTGTAGAAGCAAGCACGTGAATCATTTGACAATAATAAAGTGTGTACCAAGTTGTGGATATTTGGATATATTCCCAGAGAAGTCTTATAATATTTTGCTCCACACTCACTATTTTTATCAGAGTTCTTTGTGAGTTCCAATTAGACGTTTTGAGCGGTCCGTCACGTCACCAGCATCAAATCCAATTTTTTGTCAGATTATTTGCAAGTGATGAAAATCAGGCAATGTGAGTTTGCCAAAAGAAAAATAACTTAAAAGTGTGGTGTAATTTTGTGCATATATGAGCTGTAATCATAGAAGTGGTTCTAATATGTCTTGGCATATGGTTTTTTACGTTCTTGCTGTATTAATTAACTGAAATCACCTTGCTAAATCTTAAATTTGAACCCCTACTTTGCCATCCTGGCTATTCTGTATTTTTGCGCGACTCAATTCGATGGTATGGTATTCTATGCTAACAAATTATTTTTTACATCTTTGTATATATTAAATGAATTTAATTCTACAATTATCTACATAATTAAAGATATTATGCTAGATTTAAAAAAGCAAGCATATTTTTTTTACATTTCATATTACATGCATACATGCATGGGTCATTAGGCAAGATTGAACTAGGAGTTATTCTATTAGGTATATAAGCACGGACTTGAATTATGATATCCCCATCGTATTGCTTTAAGGAAGGAATCGGACAGACGAGACTGACCTCATATTTTGCCTCAAAGGTTGTAACTTGTAACGTTTTATCTTGTTGATATGCTACACAGCTCTGTTGAGCATGAGAGATGAAGTCAACTAGAAAAATTTATTTTCTTGTCTGCACATTCCTCCTTTGAATGTAGTATAATTAGCCATGGAGGAACAATCGCTGAGTAATTATTATTAATACTATATGCATGTACAAATGAGAGTCACAACTCACAACTTTGGAGTTGAATCAGTGAAGTGCGATTATCTAAAAACTGAGAAGGAGCCACCTGCCATTCATGAAGACTTTTGTTGCTGTAGGCGTTCTCTGATTAGGAACAAACCAACTGAAAGAAAACAAGGAATAAGAAGGACTAGACTAAGGACACTCTTCAGAGCAGCACTTGCATTTCATGCGAGAGTAGTATTATTCAACTTTTTTTCCTCAAGAGAAGGAAGAGAAATATAATATTTTTGGTTGAGAAGCTTCTTGTACAATATGGCTAATGGAAGGCGAGCTTTCCTATGCAAACGTATATTGCTAAAAAAAAGTAGGGAAATGAGAAACCTTAGTGCTTCGTGGAATCGTGTTCAATTACTGTGTATCGATTTATCAGTTAAGTTTGTCGTGCATCAAGAAAATTGTCTTTGAAATGAGTGATATAACTGACTATAAACACTTGCCTAGTAGGGATGACTTGCATTCTGTGTGTATTTGGTTACCACCCTCATCTTAAAACTTTAGACACCTTTTAATACTGAAACCTATTTTTACATGAAATCGAAACTCTTGTCACTGATGGAATCAAAGTGAATTCATTAAGACGGAAGTAGGAAAAGTAGGTGAATTTGTTAGATAAATTTGAAACCTTTTAGAATCACAAGGAATTTTATCAGCCAGTATTCCCTCCTTGGAAGAGATTTTTACTTCTCAGCTATAAATTTCGAAATGTACGTGGTAACGTGTGGATCCTTAAAAGTTACGAATACCTACATTTTGAACATGCGGGGGATTCAAGGAAGTCTGAGCGAAAAAGATTTTTAAGACTCATATTTTACTGCAGCTCACTCGGTTGTCGGTAGAAGATTTTATAGTTTTTTCATGATCATATATGTCTCGTGGCACTTTCGGTATGCAAAATATCGGTCATCCTTGCTTGCCTGTTGCTCAGCTGGATTTTTCTTTGGTATGGTTGTAAATATTTTAGAATCAAGATGAAAAATCATGCTTCACCGGCGACACATCATCATAATATCTTCTCTTCCCTGCATCACCCTCTGCTCTGCACTACAAGCCTATTTTTTTTATGTTAGAATGGTGTGTGCCATGGCATGCTGCTGTTGTAAAATCGAACCTGTCAGCAGATAATTCGTCTGAGTAATTTATGAGCACGTCATCATCCTGAACATAACTTGGCCTTCCTTAATAACTAGATGATAAGACGTGATATACTTTACCAGTGTTTTGTTGTTGAGAGTCTCATTTTACCTTGCTTGTCATTTCTGTCACAAGTCGCAATCTTCAATCTTCACATCCTTCCGTCCGTTGTTATATATTTTTACACGCATAATATATGTCTGCTGGAAAAGAGTTCATTGAAGATACAACCAGATTTTATGCTTTCTAAACCAGAAAAAGACAAATGACTAGCAACTGCAATCTTAATATTTAAAGAATAAAACGGAAGTTAAACTCATGGAGGCGGGAAAACATTTTAATATGCATTACATAAGACGTAAATTTAATTATCAATTTAAGAATTATTATCAAGGAGGTGTGTTACATAAATGTTGAAACGCGTATTCCTCTGGTACAACACAAACCTCCAACAAACTCCGGTGTCTACTAATTAATTTCCTCAAATTTATGCTTGTCTAATTGACACTAGACCAGACTAGACAATCGTGTGTCGTATTTTATGTAGATTTCATGAAGTGGCTTCCCTTTTAATACGAATGAGTTACTTCAAATGAAATTATTTGTCACTAATGCTATCCTTAACATCGAAGTCTTATTTCAAGAAATCACTTTATATACTAAAATTATATTTACTAACAATAAGTTGTAAGTCTACTAATGATTTTAATTTTAATCGCTATTAATATTAATTTTATTCACTAAAATTCAAATGATATCACTTATTTAAGTTGTCAATAATTTGTCTTCGTTCTGTTTACTAAATTTACAGAAATTGATTTATACTCATTTTTTATTCAACCGTGTTTTTTTAAACAAGGAAGCACATTGCTGTGTTATAGTGTGGGAATCTTCACGATTTCACAGTCTTTAATTCAAAAAGTGGGATATGTTTTTAAACACGATTTATTTTATTATTACCCAAAATAATGCATTTGTACGAGTTCGTTTCTATATTGAATAGAATTTGAACTCCGGTATACAAACAACATATAAGCGGACATGAGACGCAGTGATCTAATTCGTGTTTTCTTTTAGTATATGATTCATCGAGTTTGACTGTAAAACCACACACACACATAATATCGGAGCCACTTCGACGTTAGTAATACTGTCAACAACTTCGACTATAAATTGCTAAACATTTTACGCACTGAAGCCTTTTTGGAACAAAGAATGCTCGTAAAAATTGTTATCTTTGTGTCGTTCTTTCGTGCCGTGTGAAGTCGTGCTGAAAAACTGATTGAATATGGATGAGGATGCTTCGAATCACACAGTCGTGTTTACTATTACGGTTACATCAGTGTGCCCACAGTAGATTCCTTAGCATTATGTCAAAGGCCGTCCATTGAACCTATTCAAGTATTAAATTTAGCTCTTGTGTAATTGTGCATTTTTGTGGAAAGTTTTAAGATTATTGTGCTCTTGTAAAAAAAGTGAGTATTTTATTTATCGTGATCGCGGAGCAAGTTCTTTACAAACTGTGGCATGTGGGTCGTCCGTCATTGAGGAAAGTGGAATTCATAGAAACACGGATCCAAGCTGGATCCAAGTGGTACGGTGAGCAAACTTTATTGACATACTTTCACACTTCCCATTTAATCAAAGTCAAAAATGGATCATGCACGCTTATCATCCTACATGTAGAATAAGACAAAAAAGGGAATTCCGGTTCCGTGATTTTCCTGCTTCCAATTTTTCTACAAAAAATGGAAATCAGGATGTAACGTGCGCTCTTTCTGGTTCTCCATTAGTCTTTTACTTGCATGCAAAATATATCCAATTATTATGTTTGCAGAGATATAAGTTGGCGTTTTATATAATTTACGTATAACAAGCCATTATTTACTGAACCAGTTTGTTTTTCAAATGAACAAAAAATTCTGTAACTTCTTCCATTCTCTGATATTTAGTTTACAATTCAATGAAACGATGGAAAAGGTTTGGAGAAACAGAAAATATATAGTATAAACATTAAGTGAATGAAATTTATCGCAGTGCAACTCCCTTTGTCATATCAAATTACCTTGAGGTAGTAATGTTATCTACCATGAGCAATATATAATTGACTAATTGCAGTCAAATCGATAAGAAACTAGTGTATGTGTATTCCAGTAGTTTGGTTGTCATAAAATGTACCTTTTTCATTTCACGATATAAGATCATGCTTGTAATAAGAAGACTTATATACTTGTGTGTGTACAGTATGCAGCTGCGTAGTGCAAAAGGTGCAATTTACCTGTCGATCTTGATCACAGCGTTATATTACTACCGATTGCTATATTATATTATCATCATATTGCTTGATGCTGCTGAAGTTGTGTTATGATGTATGAGAGATGTGATTCGCATTTGTATTATCATTATCCTATGGCGTTGAGTGAGTTCTTTGAGTAAAATATATAATGCATTTACAAACAGAAAATGTTGGGTCGATCGGCGTTGAATGATAATGATAAAATCCAAAAGATTTACGATTCTTGCTGGCGTCTGCATTCCCACTTTTCTTAATACTTATAGCTGCTGATACGACCTTGATTTAATGTGAAGATAGATTACTGCAACAGTGCAACAATTGTAGTGTAGTAGTCGTCAAAATAGAGAAAGAAAAGACTAAAGATGTGGAATTTATAATTACTTGCATGCACTGGGTCCATGTTAGTTCATCAAGTGGTTGGCAACAAATGGCAAGCGTACGAGTACATATCTTGAGGAGCGGCTTTAAATTAATAAAAAACTTCAACCTATTATAACCACCTAATGTAGTTTCTATTGGGCTATTGGTGAGACAGTTTAGTAGCTTGCCAAATTAAAAATGATTGAATTTGAGCCAAGTTCCCTAACGTTGACACATTAAATAATCCATGATAGGAGAAAATAATTATAGATACGTGTAGATAGATAGATAGCTAGGTAGGTAGATCATTTTTATTATATTAACTTGTTTACAGATATCATTTTATACAAAATGTTCTTCCTATCCTAACACAATTATGGTAGGTGTTTTGTAAAATATGGTTAAGTATTTATGACATATATACATTGCAAATGGCAATTGTTTGTACAACAATATCTACAAGTATCTCGGGCTGGATTAGACCTGCACACTGCACTGAGCAACTGGTCAAATCTGTCATTCTAGGTCACCTAACAAGGATCTGGAGAATTTTTATATATAACTCTGCTTATATGAATTGCCGATTAAATCCGTATTATTTCGTTTACTTAAAATCCTTCTGGTATTCCACAAGACTTATCTCAGACTCACTCATTGTCGGTACTATATTGTAATATTCATGCATGATAACAAAAAAATGCCTGGTTCCATGAATTAAGTTAGATCCTTCGAATTCGTCGCCGCATACCCATCAGCATCTGCTCCTATTTAATTTTGAGTAAACCAGTATAGCATAAAAAAGGTTGAAGGTAATTTGATTTATCGGGTACTTTGATTTTTATGAGATGAGTGAGATGAGAATGTGCTATATCACATAGCCAATTAATTCAGTCTGTAAGATGTTTAATGCTTTGTTTATTTAGATTACATTCGTATATAATTCGAAAGTCGATTGCAAAGACATCAAGGCAAGGCATGTCGTCTACATTTTGTCCTACTCACAATAATTCTGTACTGTATAAATTTTTGACTGTGGGAACAAAAGAATTTGGTTCTACCGTACCTTGAGAATATTTCATATCTCACAGAAAGGACTTTATTTTTTATCCTCGTCAGTTCTGGTTCTGTATTCTGTATGATTCAGGCATATTACATAGTTTTTCATTATTGCTCCCAAAAAGCATTTGTTTACTTGACTCCCCTAAACGCTTTTTAACTTTTCATTTTAAACGTGATGTGATGCCGTAAATATTGACGAGTAATAAAATTGTGATTGTGAGTAACGATCGCTATATACGCTGTAGATTGGAGTGTGCTGTGAATAATATCAACGAAGTTCATGTCCGTATGGAAATGGAAATGATGAATGACAACTTGCAACGGCGTGACAGAGCAAAGAAAACAATTAATTGGATTTAGCGTGCTTGCAACATTTGTTTCAATTTGTATTCACATGTGCTTTAATCGTCACCCATCCTAATGACTCCCATAAAGAGTTTTATTACTACTATCATCTTATTTAATCTCCAGTCCGTTTTACAAACCATTCACAATACGCACATTTGACCACGAACTTGACATTTTTCTGTCGTGTCAAGCTTGGAAAAGACAGGAAGACTTGTAATAAAATACAAGATGAATTTATGCTCAATTGACGGAACTTTTCATTTTCCACCAAAGTGAATAGTTATAAAGAACAGCCACGGCACTACGCCAGCCCAATATCCAGCATAACTTTATAGGTGATTGCATGAATATTTAACTTTTGCTTCCCTGGCAAAAATCTCGTATTAATTTTGCAAAATACTTCTGTCCACAGTGCCATTAGCATACTTGTCACATAACAAATTACCTGACATCAGCATGCAATATTAGTGAAGTATCATTATTTCCTCAGGACATTTCAATTTTAATTTTCATACTTGAGCAGCAGG
Source organism: Sinodicranocentrus sp. ZH6 (assembly GCA_027743935.1). Lineage (NCBI taxonomy): Eukaryota > Metazoa > Arthropoda > Collembola > Entomobryomorpha > Entomobryidae > Sinodicranocentrus > Sinodicranocentrus sp. ZH6. The sequence continues at coordinate 4,638 of JAHZNA010005572.1, read as the reverse complement.
TGTTGTATTCTCCCCCAGTCAGCACGATTATAACTTTTGTAATCAATGCAGTTTCATGGTGTAGTAAGACAAGAAACTGTAAATTTATATGATGGAGACTATTTTTTTACTCTCAATTATTATTCATGGAGCGTTGTAGCCTGCTGAGTGACTTGACATCCTCAACTTCGATATGAAGTTTAAGCTACTAACTTCGACACACTCGCACACTTATTCTGTAGCCCTTAGACCTAAAGCGAAGTTGACATGTGGTAATGATAACATCAAACATTTTATCAAGCTAATGGACCTTGCCTTCTGCGTCTTCCTTTTATTCTTTTTTTCATTTCCGTCTTCACTTTTACAAACAATGATATTTGAGCTCCGGTGTGATTGGTGATGGTGAGCAAACATCTCTACAGCATTGACATTGACGCAATGATTGCTGGTTATAAAAACTGTTCAAATTTCATTAACAAAAAAAACTTTAATGAAGGATTCATGAAAGGTTTGAAAGATTTATGTCATCACTGATTCTTAATTTCTTATCACGATTACAAACGACGAAGCTTTAGAGAAGTAGAAGTATCATACAAAAAGTTTTATGTAATTTTTCCCGATTTGCGTAAATATCTTTCAGTTTAATATGAACATACATACATAAAATTATAGATATACGCTAAATGTGTACTCACGCTTTTGTGCTCATTGAATTGTGTTAGCGTTAGTTTGATGCGTTTTTTCTTATGACTTGTTTATATATGTTTGTGGTAGATCGTATAACGTATAAATGAACATGTGGAATTGGGATGGAATGGATTAAAAGAATGAAAGAAATGTCATGCGTGATACACCCCAAAATTGATGATTAAATATGACAACAGTTAACTCGCACGCAATGTTATTTTCCTTTCTTAATGTATTGAAGCTTTATATCTTTTATCGCATTATTTGCGTTTATTCATTATTCAAAGTCTGGAAAACTTCTTTGACCTTTAAAACCGGAGTAAACTGACTACTACATGTAATTCTATATCGACTTGTAAAACTTATCTTATCTTATGATTAGCTCATTCCTGATCTACTGTCTTTCAGAAGACGTGATCTTACTGTAATGTCGAATACATTCTTAGAGTACATACTGCATGAGGCGCCAAGCTGTCTAGTCTACTGACGTTGCAGTTGCAGGCTTATATGGATTGTTCACAGATAAGACAACTTTTTTCTTGTGGCTTTACATAGTGTATTATCAAAACTTCACTATTAAAGTATCAATCATCACATGATGTTTTTCAGAGCTCTCATCCTGTTTATTTCTGGTATTACAATTTTGCTTGCGCAATTATACGTTTCACGCGTGTGTAGGAGGTGTGGCAATTAAGACAAGTTTTGTGTAGCCTCATCTCATGAAATTTAAGCCGGTAGATGATCAAGCGAACATTATTGTAATTTTGCAAATATAATCGTCGACGTAAAAACGAAGTTATTGCATTTATATTACCTTGTGCTACTCTATACACTAAAAAATTGTTTGAAGACCGAGTAACATTCAATGCAACTTTCCCATTCCCACTCTCCTTTGGCACAATAAGCCCTATGAGACAATTAGTTTGACAAATATATATTCTGAAGAAAAAAGTGAGATTGGAAAAACGAATTAGTTAAGTAGCTTTGGTCATGAGGTGATGTCATGTGCTGCTATTTACTTCAACTATCCCTTTTTCTGCTCCAGTTAGAATCCATTTCCAGCCAGAGCTGCTCAAGACAAGTTGTCACCACAATGAATGACACACAAGAACGACACGAAAACTTGTCATAAATAAGTCATTTGGCAGAGAAATTTGTTAACCCTTTTCCATGGACATGGCATCACATATTCATATTATTCATCTGCATATGCTGCTGCTGTTGTGGTTTTTTGATGGATCGAGCTTTATTAGAAGTAACGCCCATTTCGATAGTACCAATCGTACTGGATAAAGGTGTCACCCCATTCATTTCAACTTTGGCAGGGAATAGCTTGCAAGCGCGAATCAAAGTCCAGAATTCTCCTCGGAAAGATTTTCCAAATACGTAGTAAATCACAAAGTTTACTGAAGCATTTAACGTAGTAGCAAGTATTTGAAAGAACTGAAGTTCTCGAAACGTGACCCGACGAACTTGAGTCAGTATAAAGATAACAACTGCGACCGAGTGACACATTAGTAGCATGAAAACTACAATTGAAAACATCTTAGCTGCATTCACTTCCCGTCGTTGACTTGTTGTCAGAGTTTGTCTTGCTTTGTTCGATAGAAATATCTGCAGGTTAACAGTAGAGACTAGTCATTGGTCATTGAGCTACAGCCTTTTGTTTGATAATTTATATGAATACGTAGCTTTATCTCAGAAAACTTACCGATCTGTATAAAAACCCATTGAATGCCAACAACAATGGGAAGGGGAACGCAAAGTCAATAAATATATGAAAGAGGCGTACTTTCGAATAAATATTTCGCGAAAATGCCGTTCCTTTGTATATAAACGGAAATTCACTGAGATCACTGCTGTAGTTTCCGCTTTCCTCGATTCGCGCATAAGTCTCATTCCAATCTAGGGTTTTGTTCAACCACCAGGGTAGATTAACAAGTGTAATGATCACAATCAGGATAACAAGTTGAATACGAGATTTCTTGGGAGATCGCCATGTTTTGAATGGAAATGCTACCGCAATATAGCGCTCTATCGCTATCATTATTGTCACGAATATTGATCCTGTACGGCCTGTGTAATGTTTTGTAGCACAAAACGAAAGAAAAAGAATTAACGCTCGGGTACCTTTACAAGTATGAACTTTAAATATGCAACTGCACAATATTTGAAAAATAGAAAATTAGCTAACTGAGTTCTTCTGACTCCCTTACCTAACGAGAAGAGTAAAAACAGTATTGAAAAAGCCTCAAGGGCTCCCATTCTATTTTCATATCTTCCTGTAAATTAACGAGTAACAACAAATGTGATAATATCCAATACCTTCCAAATTTACTTAAAAACTCATTAAATTTAGATTGTATCAATAAAGGCCAATAGAATTCCGGTTGTTACAGATTAATTGGCTTACCTAAAATTAACAACAGCAAACATGTAACCGGTATGGCACATATTGCAGCTAGCAAATCAAAAATTGCAAGTAACACCATTAATCTTTTTACTGTAGAGCCCTTTAATGACTTTGGCAAGATGAGAAGATTCAAAATATTACTAAATATTCCAAAGTTTGCCAATAAAACAATCACTGCACCAACACCCACACAAATCCAGTATCCACAAGGCAGCATTAACGAATCTCGTATTCGACATTCTGTTTCGAGAATATATCTGATCGCAAGTTTACACGTATAAAATGCGTCATTTTGCAAAGTTGGAAATGTACTGTTCGTAGTTTTCAGGAAAAAGCACATCCAAAACGGAAGAGGAATCTCTTTCGAAAGACTACCTGAATCTACAATATGTTTGCTGATTTTTGATTCCATTTTTAAGTGACATTTGATTTCCCTTTTTTACAAAATAACTTTTATAGAGCTGTCGTTTGTAGAACGATATAATTTTGCACTTCGAGAACAGTCAAGCAATTCTATTGTAATGAAACGGAAAAGAATTTTAAAGCCTGTAGCAAAATGAAACATGATTTTTAACTTCTACTCTCCGCTTTGCGTGCCCTGTTTTGTGTCACGATTATAGAAAATATGTATTATTGCAACTTCTGAAAGCAACATGACGAGATATCATGTGAATTTTTGGAATTTACTGCTGATTAAAGAGTACATGAATGGCCAGCCAGATGTGATGATGCATTGCAGTCATAATGTAGTTTGCCCATCAACAACATCATACAGTGACTTTATATAGTGGAAGAATATATTACTCATATCATATTCATATGTATAAACAAATCTGTACTCAAAAACTTCTAAGAAAAACTGGTTTACGCAAGAAAGTCAGAGCTTACTTTGAAAAGGTATTTGTGTCTTGACTCTTGACACTGTAGTGTTTAACTTCACACAGTTCTGCATACTTTACAAATGACACGTGCAAAGCTTGCTAAAAAAATAGTTTGTGATTTTGCATATGTAAATTTTTCATTACAAGATATGTTAACATGAACTTCTTTGCATATACGTATATAAGCCAATTTAGTTAGTATAATATTTAATAACAGTTCTCATTTTCATACAGCTAAATGCTCAAGGAATTGTAGGTTTCGTATTTATTACTACGCTGAGTTTGGGTACGTGCATTTCAAGTATTTATTAACATATTTTGGTTTTATGTAAGAATTCCGTTGAGGTATTGATGGGGGATTCCCTTGCATTTCCATTGTTCTTACATTCATTAATTCAGAAAAAAATAGTTATTATAAAGCATCTTCGCTTCTTCGATAGTTTCTTGAAAATTAAGCTTTATCGCTGGTTACATACACAAAGGTAGTTTAGTAGTTCTCATCTGATCCATACTATACTATACTATGATCTGAGTCAGACATTTAAAACCTATCTGGTCAATGGGGGGGTGAAAGATATTTGGCTGAAAATTTGTACTCAGGTGCACTTTAATATGAGAAAAAAGAATCCGCTGAAAAAAATCCAATTTCGACCCCCAAGTGCCCGAAAATCACCCTGG
>JAHZNA010005571.1:0-10503 GCA_027743935.1 Sinodicranocentrus sp. ZH6 | reverse complement strand
CCCTAAGTTCCTCTGCATCCGGCTTCACATCTTCTTCACTCTCTGACTCATTGAGCAACTGAACAATATTCCTTGTATTTCCTTTCGTACTTCTAGAACTTCTTCTCAGAGATTCCACGTTATCTATCTTAATTTTCTCTTCTACTTCAGAGTCAAAATCCTCCCGTTCGGAACCACTTTCGGAGCCGGAAGTTTCACTTTCTTCGTCATCATCGTTGCGCTTACTTTTGGTTGACTTTTGTGGTCTATATATTCTGGTTGAATTTTTGGAATGATATCTCTTCTCATGTTTTCGTAGCGATGACAGATGCGAGTATACTGGTTTCTTCCCGTCAATCTCTGGACAATGCTTACATTCATATACCCCTCTTTGTTTCGGAGGCTTTCGGTATACATCAGGAAGACGTTGGTCTGTGTGCGCAATGGCCCAATGTTCTCGAACAGCTAATTTACTTGAAAATCCTAGTGCTTCTGGTGGACAACTACTGCATTGATGCTTAAAGTAGGTGTTGTACAGATAATCTGGATTATGTGTTTTTAAGTGTGATGTCGCAGTATTAGAATCATAAAAAGGTTTTTCACATATTTTACACTTATGTTTCATCGGCCCGTGACGAACTTTATGGTGGCCGAGGCTGTACAACGAATTGAATTTTTTCCCACATATCTAAATGGCAGAGATTTTATACTTTAGTTAGAATTGGCACCATAAGGGAAAACGAACAAACTTTAAGTATAACATAATAACATACTTTGCATTCGCACGCCCGCTTCATTCTGTCCTTTCTTTTCTTATATTTCTCTTCCAACCCCAGATGCGCCCTTCTTCTGTGATGATAAAGTGTGCCGACTACATAAAACTACAAAAATTTACTGATTCAAAATTTGATCTAAATATGTTGGTAATTCTAAAGATAATTAATAATTATCATTGTCTCACAGCTTTGCCACAGAAGTCACAGATGTGAGTAGGTTCTCCTTCAAATCTTGATTCGTCGTGACTCTTCATGTGCTTAATTAAGTTACCTTTACATCCAAATCGTCTATCGCATTTTGGACATTGAAAAGGCTTTTCCCCTAAAACACAAAGTTACTTTTAAGTTTTAACTACACCCAATTTGTCCATAACGGTGTACATCAGGAACAGCGCAAAAATAATACCTGTATGTGTCCGGATATGCTCTTCTAAGCTCCAGGAGAACTTGAAACTTTTACCACAATAGCTGCAAACGGAAGGCGAAGCAAAAGCTAAACTTCCTCGTGGTCTCCTAGTTCGTTTAATGCCACTAGGTTTCAAATATAAGGTATCGAACATTTTAAAAATTAGGTTTTTGATAAGACCACGGTAAGCATATTCACAAAATTATGTTTTAATAATATCAAACATACGATGACGGTCGTTTAGACGCAGGTTTCGGTTCTCGTGGAATTTTATTTCCATCCGGATCTAGCTTATTTGGTCTCTTTCTAACCACTTTTCGTTCGATTCCAGAATGATATCTTTTCTCATGCTTTCTTAAGGCTCTCAAATGTTTGTACGATAACTTTTCTCCATCTAATTCTGGACAGATAAGACACTCATATCTATCTGGTTTAGGCTTCTTTTCCTTGGGCGGAGCGTTAGGATCCTTCTTTTTCTTCTTTTTCTTGTACTTGTACCTAGGTGGACCATTAGGATCTCTGGGTTTTCTTCTCTTCAATCTTTTAATCCCCATGTGATCTCGTTTATGAGTGTAAAGGCTAAGTTTCAGGTGATATTTTTTTCCTATAAAGATAAAGACAATAAATTAGATTCATTACAATTATTTACAAACATATTGTACTTGTACGTAAATGTTTTATCATTATCATCATACCACATAATTCGCATTCGAACTGGGGTTCACCTAAACCACAATACAAGTTAAATTAAAGTTTCAGTTTTCCATTATTCGAGTAAGTAGCATTTTTAGTTTTGATCCTACAACCAAAGAACCTATCTATTTCACCGGAGAAAGTTTAATAAAATTTTGCAGTTACCTTTATATCTGGCTCTATCATGCGTCTGTTCATGTTTTAGCACAGCACCCTTATTATTGAACCCTCGTCCACAAATATTGCACTCAAATGGTTTTTCCCCTGTTAAAAAATTCGAATTTCTCAACAACAAAATTCATGTGCACTAATATAAACAGTTAAATATCAGAATATATGTACCTGTATGGGTCCTTTCATGCATGCCTAGGGCGAACTGTGAAGGAAACAGTTTTCCGCAATACTTACAAGGATGCGTTCTTCGTTGTGTAACAAGAATTGGTCGCGTTTTTCTCCCATCTCTATCATAAGAACACATAATATTTAGCTTTCTAAACGATAATTACATCTCTTTTTCCTTTATAGTGGTTAAGGATTCAAAATTACATACTTCCAAACAGATTGCGGCTTCGTATCAGCAAGAGGTTGAGGTGGTAATGGTTCTGTTGCATTCGTTCTTTCCATAAGAGCTGCCAGTGCAGGAGGTAAGCCAGTGGTATCTATTGCGTTGGGTTTTCCAGAAGCTTGGGAAGTACCTCTGTCGGTTAATTTGCTACTAGTGGAGGGTGCAATGTCAGGTTTGCAAGGTTTTTCGGTTTTTATTTGCACTTGACTTTGAGAAACATCATAAGCAGTTACGTCTTGTGATGGAGGGTCTGCTGCAACAATACTCTCATCAAAATTCTTAACATAGTATTCGTTATCCTCATCTGACGAAACTCTAGCATCGCCGTCATCGATAAACCCTGGGGACGATGGAGATGGACAATCTAAACTGTCATTGTTTCCTGCAACACTAACACTGCTTGCTGCAGAACCTTCCTGATGCGAAACGCTTGAAGGTACACTGTTAGAAATATCCAGTAACGTGTAATCGTGTTGTGTTTGGGCCTGAGTAGGCTGCGACTGGTCTGTTGACTCCACATCCAAACTTTTCAAAATTATCGAATAGTTCGCTTGTAAATTCGACTGAGGACCTGCTTTATCATGAGGTTTTATTCTTGGATGCCAAACTGAAACATTACAAGAAGTCTACTTACTTACGAATGTGCTGCAGAATAAATGTGATTTTTATGTTTCAAATAAATTACCTTCATAAATTTTGCATTTCACATAGTAGTTTTTCCGACTTGTTGAAGTCCTGTTGTGAGTGTCAACTAACGTTTTCCCAAGTAATTGCCTCATCTCTTCAAGCATATTTACCAACCCGTTAATCTGCCTTTGAAGTTTAAAAAATTCCTCCATAGTTCCACAGCATTGTTGACAGATTGGATTAGTTTCATTAATATATTCCCGATAGACTGGTACTTGCAACATGGTGCACAAATTTTGGAACAGTGCAATTCCTTGGTCAACCGAATTCAATTTTTCCGAAACAAACGCATCATTGCAAATTAAACAAGAGTTCATTTGTATACGCGGCTTTTTCGAGGCTGTCTGAGTTGATGGTCCAGGAACCCCACAAAGTGAGATATTGTCTGCCATCTGCAAACTCGAACTAATATCTTTCGGAACAGGATAAGTATTTCCGGAAGTCGGTACTCCAAATTGTTGAAAGCTTTGGCTCAATGATGCATTTGAAGAAATACCATGTTGCTGTACCAAAGACGTTTGTCTGCAAAGTGCAGGGTCCGCATTGGTAGTGTAGTTCGAAAATTCATCATGTGAGCTTGTCCCAGATGGTGTATCCTTTTTAATTCGAGTGGAACGGCGCATTTTTGTTGACCTTTCCGTAATGATAGTCAACCTTCAACCTTTGAGTTTAGCGGGACATCAAGCGTATACAGGCAACAGATAGTTGCGGGCGTTTCTGCTTCAAATGTTATAAAAATACTGTTTCAAGAGCTCTACATTTTAAATAAGAATTTAGGTATTGTTGTATAATGCAAATAGATCTTACCTCACCGTAACTCTTGAAATTACCCACATGTTTCGCAATTTCTACTCTTTATAGGCTTCACAATTCCGTACATAACATATCGCTTGAGCATTTCAAATGCAAAAACTTTTAACTTAACATCACTCCATAAAAATACCTAAAAAATGTTGACAGGATGTTAATTACGGCTGCGACGATTGACAGAAAGTGTCAACTTTGATGGGTTTGTTGACAAGTAAAAAATGAAAAATATGAGAAAGCATGTAAATAAACAAAACTTCGTAGCGATTCCCACTCTTCTCACATTCAGCACAGGAGGTCTCCCTTGCTATATGCTAGATTGCATGTAATGCACAGACAACAGAGTTAGGTACATCTATCTGAAACTGGAAGTAAGTTTGTTTTAAAAGCCAAAATTATGAATGTTATATTATAGATTTCGAATTTCGGATGCATGAAGCTAGTTCATTGACATGTTTTTTGTCGTAAAAATTTCATTACGAAATGCACTAATTTGTGCTGCAAAATCACATTTATTGTTAGTGCGACTCTTCAAATCTTACAATTATTCAGTACTTACTATGTGTGTGTGCTAGGTGCTACGTTGAAGAAAATCTGAATAAGGCCCACGAATGTTTTGTACACAGTCTTATCATAATTTGATTTTTATTCACAAAAGGTTTTTTTTCGCTGACATTCATGACATAGCTGAAAGAAGTAAATAAACTTAAGAAACATTTAACAGACTCACGATCAGACTCATCGTCAGTGTATGCATATAATAAACAAAAGCCTATAGAATTACTCTGGAATCATATTTATACTGTACATGAAGAATATTTTTTCATGATTAGAGTTTGAAAATAAATCTTAAACCGCACAAAATGCTTCTTAATCATAACTAAGCGTACTTTAGGTTAGGGCTGAGGGTTTCAGTATGCATGAGCATAAGGTAATCTATATCTATATCGTAGCTAGGTGACATTTAGTTTAACTGAAACCGTTTAATTATAATTTATAAGTTCATCGAGATAAGGTCAGCTAGCGTGAGATTTTCATGATCAGGAATTCCAGAACCAATTCCCACAAGTTTAACTGCATTAGACCAGTTGAGTGACACTGCAGGACTAGCAGGTTGCTTGAAAGTAGGATCCGGAGTTGCACTAGCCTAAAATATCAAGTCGTAAACAATCACAATTACACGAAACTAGAATACAGACAAGTTAACTGGTGTACAAAATATTTGCAGTAAATAATACGTACCGCTGCAATTATACTAGGATATATCTGTGCAAAAAGTTCTCTAGATTTTGCGGTGGATAGTATGGTTTCGTTATCCTACGAAATAAAAGATGGTTCATGTTGACACATTACACAATTCTGTTACACGACATTACACAACGCATACCTATACAGCATTAAATATAATTTAACCCACTTACAGTTCGTTTTTTGATCGGGAAAATAGTAGGTGCAGAAGTAAACTTTTTCCACGACTGATCATTCCCAAATTGCTTATCTTGTCTTAGTTTTTCCATATGTTGCAGAGCTCCAGCTATTTGATCAGCGTTATTTATATCACGAGGATTTGTCGTTGTCTGATCAGTTCTAAATGGTCCACAGACAAGTACTTTGGGAAGGTTGGGAAAAAAATAAATCCGGCCTATGAAACCATAAGACAAACGCTATTGTTAAAACCTATAAATCTAGATGAAGTTTTAAATCTGTCGTCTTCGAATTCAAATATTCAAAGCACCTATTCCAGGTTTGCTCCCATCAGTTTTGACGTCAAAAACAACTGGTTTTTTCCTAACAAATGCTGCGTTCATATTAACTCGTAATGCATGAGACGGAATACAGCATTTAATTTCTGGGATATACACATAATCCGTTGTTTCGAATGATGATGTTAGATAGTGGCATATCCAAGAATATCCTTGCGGTGGAATGGGCAAGTACAGCCATGGAACTCTTAGCTCATCACCCTGCATGACTTGGTACATGACTACTTTCGGACGAATAACTCCTTTACACCATGAGAAAAATCCTATTCTGTCTTCAAGCGCCATTAGCTGGCAATCTTCTGTCATTTCCAGTATAACTAGTAAAATTATAATACGTAGTGTCATATTAAATAACTTCAAAATACATCTCCAAACGCCAATAATTACTACTGAAAGAATATTTTTTATTACTCGACTTCATTTCCTCAATGTCCTTAGAAGACATTTTAGATTTCAGGGTTTGTTGCGGTTTGATTGGCTCGGTTTTAGCCCGTTTTTTCGGACTAACGACTGCTTCCTTTACAACCTCAGTCCTGTTATATAAATATGATAGGAAGTATAGGGTCAATTATTTCATCACGTAACATTCATGAAGCTTAATTTTTCAGAACTACTAAAAGTACTTAGTACTTACACATCAATTTCCAAATGCTCGACATCAATCGTTAACGGTGTACATTTCTTTTTTAACAGCTCCAAATTGACTTTTGATTTCTTTGCATCTGCTTTGCCAGGTACAATGCGGACGAATCTGTGACTTTCTGGTTTAGCCATGATTCTTCGATGTGATGAATGTAAAAGAGCTTTTGTTCTAAGTCTCTCTTTAGCTACTTTTGAGGAAGTTCGTTCGACCACTTTCCCATCAAGGACAAATTCACGCCGTAGCCTTTCTGGTTGTGTTGTTGCTCGTCTCATACGAATGAAATGTGTTCCTCTTTCCATTTGACGGTAACTCGTCTAATATTAAACGTAATAACAACGTGTAATAATAAGCAATATACAAAATTTGCAAATACTAGTCAAGTATGATAATATGTAATCAAATTTACCATGGGCTCCTTTTCCTTCTCAGTGGACTCAGCACGCCAGTTTAGTAAGCTAACACGGGGCCGAAGTCGACTTCGTATGTCCCCATCGTCACTATTATTGAATAGTAATTGCTGACAATTACATTCAAAAAAGCATTTAGGTCTCCCGCAATGTTTGCGAGGGGGCATGTCTTCACTGATTGAGGAACAAATGCATCCAAGCCGACAGGATGGTGCATGACAATTTGTAGCTGTGGGAGTAGGAAGACCTGGCATTGGGCTAGACCTATCATCCATAGGTATTTCTACGTCAGATTCCTTTAGATAATTTTCATAATCGATGTCAATTATGCGACCAGCAGCCATTATTTTCTTATTCCCAAGTTTTTCTATTACAGTTGTCTCATCTTCCATAAACTTTCGACATTTTGCGTATGCAGATCTCAAAAACGGCAATGGTTTCGATTTTGATTCACTTCCATTCATGATTTTTATAGACATTTTGCCTCTGCTTATTGCCAATTTTCGCCTAACAGACATTGCTGACGGTTTCATGTTGAATTTTTTGCGGATATCATCCAGGTCGTCAGGTCTATATTTTTCAGTCTCCTCCAAGCGATCTAGGTAGTTTTCATGAGATGTCGGGAGAAAGTCTTCAGAAATTTTTAGTGCGCACATTAGTGCAATTTTGGTAGTTATCATTGTTAATCCCGGGCTTCCCAGTTCTGAATTGGATACCATTTTTACGTTTCCAGAGGATTCTTCGATTTCCACTGCACTCAAATCCATTTTTTCCATATTCAATACTCCAAGAATGTTTTTATTACTTTTCTCTAGATCTCGCATAGAACGTCTGTATGATGTGCTGGTACCTGGCTGTGCGTCTTGATACTGATTATCAACATTCGATGCCTTGTTTGCCTCTACACGTTGCTCTAACTCAGCAAAAGCTTCGTCAGACAGCCCTGCCTGTGCTTCTGCAATGCCAAAACTGGCGTCGTCTACACTTTCAAAAAAGTTATTCTCGACCCCTTCCATATCTTCCAAAGCAAATATTCCATTATCCTTTTCAAACGCAGGAGGTTCATACTGACTAGGATCAAATCGTTCGCCACCTTCTTTCTGCAGGGTAGCATGAAGCGCAGCAACCATAGAATTACTGCTTCCAACTTTGATATTCCTCGACTCGTTGACTAACGCACTGTCAAGATCGTCAAACATCTCCTCCTTCAAATCGTCCCCGGTGATATCATCGATACCGACAGAACTCAAGCTCAAATCGAAATCTACATCTTTACTTTCATCATTTGTATTTGATAACGAAGGAGTTTTGCTGTTTCCTCGTCCCTTTGTTATCACTGGATCTTTGGATCGGGTAGATATCCTTGAACTGTGTGAAGATGAGTCTTCATCAAGCAATGCACTTTCGTCGAAATCTGGGTCACTTCCGTCTAACTCCTCCTCATCACCAGATGCTTCAATTTTAATTCCCAAGCTTACATAGCATTTCTTAGCGCCTTCTTTTCGTTTTTTACCTGGTGCATAATTTATATTAGTTTTATCCTTATCTCTAAATAATGGAGTTTAACGAATGAGGAATATTTAACGGTTAATAATACCTTTACTGAATCTACCACCACGGGCGAATCTCTTTCTCATTCTGAAATTGCGATCCTTCAAAGCTTCTGCCAAAATTCCCCATTCTTTCATAGAAATTCTTGACCATTCTGTTTAGCAGCCATCTCACATTACAAAATATCCTTTTGCTATTAAAATTTAGATTCTAATTTCAAATACTCGATTGTACCTGGTTTCACGATACATTCTTGCAGAAATTTGATTTCATCTTCTCGTAATTTGTACGGTCCCTTTGTCCAATTTTTGCACATTTCTTTTACCTGTGAATGTCAAAACTTACGTTAGGACTTATATGAAAGATATTTATAAAACATGTGCCAGGAGTATATTGATGAATTTACTTTGCAATGGATGTCTGCTACCGAGAAGTTTTGAATCTTGTCCGCATTTTTAAAACAGACGCCGATGATAAATGTAAATGGAGTTTCATCTGCTGCATCTGATGATGCATTGGGAAATTTCTCTTCAAGACTTTTCCGGATCTGCAACAGTATATTTGTAAAACTATATTAGATAATGCACATATTTTCCAATTTATCACATACATACTAGTTAAAACATACAATATCCATTTCTGACGCAGTCGAAGTGGAAGGTGTAGTCGGTGTTGGTGTGCGGTAAAGGTGAGCTCTGCTATTATTTGGAATTCGTCTTTTTGTAAGAGCTGGAACTACATAATCGTCACTGCTAAATTTTCCGGCTGGCTTATGAATCCTACCAGATTTAGTTCGAGTGCCTTCGATGTTGACATTGGGCTGCAACACCGGCATTTTAGCTGATGAAAATTATCAAAATATACTTTAGATATTAGAGCTTCTTCATTCAAAAGCCAATGATTGCTACATGTACAGATTTCTTTAGATTATCACAGCTATATAAAAATATATGTAAGTTTGCACCAGTTTTGTCATCTCCAACCGTAGTCATTCTATCTACAACGCTTTCCGGATTTCTTCCACTTATCTTCACCCCCTCTGCCTCTGCGACTAAGGTCGGAGGTTTCTCCAGCGCTTTGCAGCCTGACTGCTCAAAGTTCGTGTCCATGCGTATAAGCCACAACTTGTTGGACTAGTTTTAAATGTTCCGATACACTGTTCACATGAAAGTTTTAGATATTCCAATTATCCTGTAACGAAAAACACGGAACTCAGTCATCTCACATGTCACCATCTCATATTCAAGTGTTTAGATGTGGGTTGTGTGTGTAATAGCTGGTTCTTCCAGTACGAAAAAGAAAGGATGCGAGAGACATGATACATAGCATAAATAGCGTAGGGAATAGAGTAGCTGAAGTTTGAGAAAATATCCCTACACACTTTCTGGATATAAAACTTTTTACCCTCAAAACTACAATACAATGAGCTGCTAAAAGCAACATGCGATCTACAAGCCTGAGACTAAAAATATTACAAAATTATGAAATTAATACCCAAGTTATGGTGGACTTAATTTCTCGTACAATTCCAGCAATAACTGATACAGGTACAATACAATATACAGCAGAATAATACAAAATTATTTCTGTAAAAATCACCAGTTTCAAAACAAACGAAGCGTGCGTAAAATATTTTCACGCTCAAACCAGTCCAAAATAGTCCAAATATATGCTTAACACTATTCTGCCTGCTACCCCTACATATTATTGTGTATCATGTAAATGATTGTAAAAACTGATAAAAAAATTTACTGAGGTATCTGCTAATAATTTTAGGGTTAGTCCAGCAAAAGTAAGACTAATGACTAGTTGAGTTTAGAACCGATAGATTCGTGTGTAAAACTATCACGAAAAATATGAAAACAACATATAAGATCGAATATTGCAAAAAATGTGTTTTTGATAACTCTTGCCCAATGTTGTGCACGACTAAAAATTTGTCGTTACTTATATTTACGCACAAAATTTGAAAGATCATCAAAGTGCCATCGTGTAAATGAAGAATACTTTTGTAACTGAAATATCAGTTAAAAAACTAGCTAAACTTTCCTCATTAAGGGAACTTCATCTAAACTATTGACTGTCTCAATAAATATTTGGTGAACTCTGTCAGTCCCCCAATTCACGAGAATGTTCCCCCAGCCCCTCGATTCCCGATAATATTCCCCTTGCCCTCAAATTCACGAGAATAATATACCTCCAACCCCCCGACTCACGAGAATATAC
>JAHZNA010005570.1:0-22486 GCA_027743935.1 Sinodicranocentrus sp. ZH6 | reverse complement strand
CTTTTCTATTTTTAGACATTTTTTAGACAAATTTGTAGTCCGCAAATAATTTCTACCAAAGTGTCCGCAGAATCTTCCCTTCGTCCGCAGATAATATTTAAGTCGTTTTATAATGTATAACATCTTTACCGAAAAACTCATATAGAACAATTAAAATTCACAAAAATGCACACTACTTTGAGTAAAAGCGGCACAGTTATTTCTAATACGTTTTTAATGTGCATTGTACATTTTTGCTATATAATCATTTATGAGAACCTCTCATTTTGGTAGAAAGTAAAATGCTTTTAAACACTATTTTCAACGACTGAACTCACAGTGAATGAATAAATTTAGTTTTTATCATATTGAATGCATCAAACAAGGCCGTTATATTCATTGATAATTTGGAAAGATCACATTCATGATCGTAAGATGAGCCTCGATAAACATTAATTAATGAATTTATCTCCAAACTCCTTGCAAAGGTCCACAAAACAGTTGCTCATACAGCCCGTAGTTGAAAAGGAAACTTATTTACAGCCCTGCTCGGTTGCGTTTCCTACACGTTTCCTACAAAAGGAGTGTGCTGGTACACGTATGTATGAAGAGTTGTGGGTAGTTTCTTAATAAATTACACATTCTTAAACTTGGAAACACTTAATTATCGAGAGCACCCTTAACTGGTTTGTCATATTGTTGTATAATCCTACCAAAGTCTAACCAAAGTTTGATAACCAGAAACCGGATATTTTGAATAAAAGTAATGGAAATTGTCTGCCATAACTTATACTCATTTGCAAACTTAAGAATACTCTCATGGATAAAGTATCAAGCGAGATCAAGTACTCTCAAGTATAAGCGACAGCTACACTATGCATATGCATTGTCTCGTTACTTACATGCAGACTTGCAGAAGACTGTCAGCGCATCAATGGATTTCGAATGCGCATATCTGTAAAGTGATATTTTTAGCTATTGAGAAGCATTCTCGGTATGTATTTAAAACTCAATTTGCTTGGATTCTGCCTATTTAAATTTTGCATTAACTAGTGCTAGTGCTAGCATTATTAGTATTAGTTAAAACTTTCTTCGATCATAAAGCATAGTGCATCAATCAAGTACAACTATATCCTATTCAAATTCAACTTGTAATGAAAATACCAATACATCTTTGAAGTATTGTTTGCTGAACAATTTTTTTCGTGTCCCGCTGAGATGAATACAATCGTTTGGTTTAAATAGTCGGAGATTTTGTCGTTGAACAACGACTCTGCTTATTTAAGAGTTGAATGTAAGGTACTGTCTAGATATACCTATCTACATTTATTGTTGTGTAAAATGTGCATATCATTATCTCGTTTATATAGACATGAGAAGATGCGCCAAATGCTTCACTTATACATATAGTCCGTAGTTAGTAAATTGTGACAGATTGCTACTTCTATACCGCAAGCAAACTCTGTAGCCAATACGGCTGCTGATTATGGTAAGCTTGAAGAAACATAATAATGGTATATCATGTAAGTAAAGCCATGAATCTGAGTAACTAAAAAAATCACAACATTTAAATGTTTTTCTTTGTGCAATCTTTGGTACTCTTACTTTAGCTCACTCAGTGAATGTCAGAATGACAGAAAAGGAAAGACAAAAGATTTTCTACATGCTCCGCTGATTTTTGTTACGTTTGCAAACGCATGCGTTGTGCTGGTCTTCATGATAGTGAATTACATATATAATGGAATATGGAGCTTTCATTAATGCACAGACTTTAGATTTATCCTAGCGCAGAGTTGCAGACTGTGCAGAGTGAGACCTGTAAAAAGATTTCACTCACTCGCTTAGACTAAAAATTCGCATTAATATTTTTCTCTCATCATTCCTTATAGAGTGCACACAAAGTCATCCATAGTAGGACAACCATTCATTTTCCTCACCCCTTAAAATGATAACTGTCTAATAAATAAGTAATGTGCGTGCATACATAAGTAGATTGAAACATGAGAATTTCTACAACTCATATTTTTGAAAGTTAAAAATTGTCAACTGAGACACTCTAAAATGTAATGTATGATCCAAAGACTTTTGACCCCCATTTGCAAGGTATTTTACTAGAATCATATTGCAGTTTTGGGAAAGTGAATTTCAAGAAAGGTTCATTTTCCTTAAAATAAAATTTTCTGTAATCTCGTTAACCTTTCCTTGACTTCATAGCACGTTTATCGTTGGATCGACTGAGACAGTAATAAACGTGACGTTGAATACTGAATGGTCTTTTGTCTTTAATGTAATGCAAACCTTATTATATGTAGCGAATAAAGTCGATCACAGACGAATGCTAAACATACCTAATATAAATTAGGTTGTGGTTACAATATCAAATCTGGATAAGGTAAATGCATAGTGATGATTGGAAAGTCAGTAATTTATATGTAGGAAAGTGATCGTCATAAAAAGAAAGAGCATAAGTAAAAGGAATACACTCCATCCACAATAGACCGATTCTACGGTCACCAAATCACAACAGCAAAAACAACGATGAATAAAGCTAAACTTTTCCTCATTGCGCATACCTTTAATACTAAATTGGCTGATTTTCAATGGCATTTTTGTTTGAAACCTTTATTCAGGATATTCAGTGAGCAAATGTAAAGCAACTAGGGTTTAAATTGATCGTTTATGACAATTATATTCATACAATGATACCTTACGCTTAACCGTCTTTATTTTACTCGATCCCGATAATACACTCATGTTGGATCATATTGACTGCATGATCGCATTCTCTTTGAACAATAAAAATTTCACATAAGCAGTGATACTGTACAATAAAACTACAACATAAATATTATTGTGATGCCATTTGGATATTTGAATGAGAATGAGGGAGAAGAATGTAGGTTTACCTTTTACCTTGTACTTGTACGTAAACCGTGATAATACTGATAATAAGCGATGATATACTTATACAGTGCTTACTGTCAAACAGACCGATACACATTGTGTCAAGCATTGTTTGCACCATTCGACACATTATTTTATGTCTTGCGTCGTGAAGCCATAAATTACACACTTGTTGCTGACAATCGGTTGGCACGTGACTTTAACGGGTATGCAAGAATACCGTTTACACCTGTTGCTACTCATACCACTTGTCATATTATGTAGGAGTGTTACATTGCAGTGTAAGTGTATGGATGAATGGAAACCCAACAAAAGAAAAACTGACTGACGATGAGAATCTCTTCGTTGAAACGTCTTAAAGGACGATCGTCGTGAGTACAATTCATACGCAATTTCCTCACGCAATATGCACGCCTATGGGAGATCAGTTATCTATTACATCTTTTCAGTATTTGTAGGGTATTGTACGGTAAATTCTGAGAAAATTAGTTCCAAATAATATTGAGTGGAGAGTGGAGTAACTTACAAAACATCTTGCTTGACTTTGCATGGTGCATAGTAGATTGTTAAAACTATTTATTGAAGCGGGGGACGATATTATACATATACAACATTTTAATTAATATATACCTATCGACTGTAGGAAAAGTAGTTGCCGTCGCTTGAGCAATTTAATAGTTAAACTTAACTTTTCTGATTATGCAAAGTAACAATTGTTCAACAATCAAAAACTACTTTTATGCGGGAAGTTGTGCAAGGGAAATTTTCGACTGCAATCATGGATTACCTATGTTTAAACTGATTTACAACCAGAACCACAATATTTTCCTTATGCATAGTCGTATTTTTTGCGACAACGATCATTTATTTTCAGTCGATTGATATGCACAGATTTCGAAATTTTGCAGGTAGCAAGCCAAGAATTAAAAATTTTGATTAGCATAAAGTTGACCGACAGTCGCCGCACGTATTTACAACGGATTAAAAAAGTTTTACAAGTGTGAATTGCACAGACAGAGACAGTATCAGACTTATGAAAAGGCAAAGTTTGTGTTGCCTTTGATGTGTTGAAAACATCATTTAAATGATATTTGGATGATGCGATCTTTTCCTACTAATGCATTTGGTCAGGCCCTCATCCGATTTCAAAATATACAGCTTTGTAGGTTATGACTCGAGAGATGTGAAGTGACTTGATACGATTGAGTGGAGATACGCTGAGTCATTTGCATGTGCAATGTGCCTGTGATGATGACTACCATTATAAGTCATTATAACAGTGTGTTCTCTCAGTCTATGACTGATCCATGGTACTACGTTGGCGTTGTCGTTCCATATGTCATCATAACAATCGTCAGTTGTTGTGCACCGTGCACTCACTTCATCTGCTTGTGTACTCCTTATACATCACCCTGATCAGCATCAGCATGGTCTTACGCTATGTTTTGTGGTTACTCGGTAGAATTTCTATTGAGCAGTTGAGTTGTGGTCTAACTGACCATTTATAAGTATGCAATACACACGATAAAGATTTTTCTCACGTTTGACGTTAGACCGCTCAGCCCGACGACGCATTGAATGCCACAAGTGTTTACTTACATAGGTATTTGTTTTATTGAAAAGAAAACTACGATAAAATACAACGCAATAGTCCCAATCACTAAAAATTGCACATATGCTTCATATGACAATACCAAATACAAATAAAAATGGAATGTTAACTGAGCTTTTTTCTAAGTTAGTGAGGGTTGCGCTAAGATATTATTCAGATTTTGCTGAATTTTTATATCACCATGAGGTAAGGGTAAGGTTCTGTTTGGTATACAGAAAAGCAATTAGTTTATGTATTAAAGATACTCTGTATCTCTACATTGAATGAGCTAAAGGAAAGAAAAAATCTTTGTAGATAGACATAATTCATGTGAAAAGAGACCTCGTTGAGTAAAATATTGTGGCGAAATGTAACAAGTGTTCCACAGCAGGAAAGAACTGAAAAGACTTGCTGATTGCTCTGCGAGAGCGAGCATAATTTTTGTTTAAATAGCCATCAGCCATGTTTTATGGGCAAGTGTTCACTTCTGTGCCACAATTTATTCGACATAACATTCTGCATACATTTATAGAGACAAGGATTTTCTTCAAATATTGGCAAGTTGTATTGTAACTTCTTGTGGAGCAGGCAGGCAGGACATAAAATGGGGGAAGTAGAATAATAAATATTGAGGGTGGGAAACGGGAAAAAGGAGGATTGGGCATTAATACGAAACGATGAATGATAACGATATGTGTAAAATGACTTGATGACTAGCATTGCTTCAATATATAAGCGTGCGCATATGGTATGATATCATCATCGTCGTCTCATCATATTGTCATTATTATTCGTTCGTGCCTTATTGTTTACTCGCGCATGAACACGTACGTACACACACTCACAAGACAACATACACTGGATACTGTTGTAGCTTAAAATGAAAAAAAAATGCAGAAGCGTTAGCATCATCGTATTAGTTCTACACAATGTAATCATCATCCTGAAAAAGTATTTAGTATCTATGAAATCCCATTTCATAAATGTCGACCAACTTTTTTAAGTAGCAGAGCAAAAAGTAAAAAATCTCATTCGCTCGCGTCTTCCCGGTATAACTTTGGGCGAACTTTTAAGCACAATACACATACTGAAAAGAGCTCACAATATACTTGTGCACTTGTCATAATCAAACAACTTATTAAGTTAAATAGCACAACAAGCAAGCGCTCACATTCCAAGAGCATTTTTTGCATGATCTACAGATTACACACGGTGCATGTTGTTCTCTTGCTCGTGTCAGAAATTTATGTTCTTTATGCATTTCGTTGGCTATATCATCCGCAACATTTATTGCAGCACAACGAACTACTTCTGGTAACATATTCTTTAAAATATGAAAAAATACATTCATAAACGTTGAACGTATCGTGAGATAACTGTGTATTTAATTAACTACGAGGAGATACGTATTATGCAATGTTATTACTGTTATTACCATCAGATGGGAGTCTTTTTTTTATTTAAAAAAATTCAAAACTCTTTCACACTATATATACGAGGAAGGTATGGATGTATTTTTTATTTTAAGGAACGAAAATGGGAGAAGACATCCACAACGACAGAAACAATGTGTCCATACCGATTCACAAATTGCGTGTGTTCCTTTCCACACAAATGTTTTAGAAATATATGTCTATGAATAACTCAAAATCGTGAAGTGAACAAGAAGTTGTTTACCTTATTACTGACATAGCTCCAAGCATGCAATAGTTGCGTCGTGGCTTTGAAAGAGGATGACAAAGGGGTGTAAGAAAAGAAATGCAAATGTGTTCTCTGCACAAGCCGATGGTGCGTTCGGGATATGATTTAAAAAAGCAGTTATGTGACATGATACTTTTATTAGAAGTCAGTTCGCAGGAAACAAACCCTCCCTATACAATAATTATACCTTCAGTGTCCGATTTAAGCGTTTACTGTATTATTTGTGCCATTATATTATTTTAATTAATTTCTTATGGCCTGCGTTATCATCACACAGCTGCACACTTTACAAAACTGCGTAGTTTATGGTGAGCATGTACAGTGAAGATGGTTCAATGACTTGTCATTTCAAATAATGAAGGAGCTTTTTTCTTATCAAGTAAATTGAAATATTGTGAGCGTAATAGCACAATCACACACATTTTATGAACTGGATACATACAACATGCATGTATAATATATATATTCTTGGAAGCGTAAATCATCATGATGTTACGAGTCTAACCTTTTTTAAGCGTAACAAACACAATATGACACAATTAATGCGTATTTCTGGGTTTGACGCACCCACCACCATGTGTCGTTACTACAAACAGGAGGAATTTTATATCCGCATGTAAATTGAATAAAATGTGTCACAAGTTATTACCCATTGTTTTTGCATTTACTTGAATCAAGATTGAAAAAAATGCATCTGAATTGCAACAAACAAATAATCGATACTAATGTACTGTGCATTGTAACATTTTTTTGTTATTATTTGTGGTAGAAAATTAAGAGCGTGTTACAGATAATGGGCGGAAGAATGCATATTACTTGAATGCAGAAAATTTCTTTCATAAGGCCCGTTTGTATTTGTGTACGATAATATCTGCATATTATGCATGTCTAAGGCATTGTGCGGGTGCTCTAGTTTTCTTCCTTCAGTTTTTTGGAATCTTTGCCAAGTCAATTAGTGTCCTGTCTGATGTCTCTCTGATTTGGATCTACCTTATTCAGGCCGGTAAATTAGAGTAGACTGTGGCTGTAAAGACAATTGCTTAAGCATCTAGTTCTTGTCTATTTCAAATCATAAAAATAATGTTTTCTACTGATTGTGAGTGCATTATTACAATAAACTTTTTATTATTTTTGATGCATCACTAGTCACTAGAGCACTGCTATCGTCAGTGTCTTCTCAATGCTCACATTTCTTCCGTTTTAACAGCGTAACGTCACTACAAACATTGCTCATCAAGCTTTCCTAAATGATGCGGTGCTAATTTTTAACTAATTAAGCGGATGCAGCCACGATTAGTCTTCAATTAAGGCTTCGAGGCATACACGGGCTTTGATTGAACGATAATCATTCTTATACTGTAAACATACAAACCTAAAATGTTCAAATGGGTTATGCGATGGGAATTTCCCGATGCAGGAACGGCAGGAAGTCTAATCTCTTCTCGTAGTAATTGCACAATTTCTTTGCGTTTTGCACGTGTTTAGACAGCATGGTAAAACCAACCGAACGATTTCAAATTTTGAATCTAGAAAGCGTAGCTGTGATAATCTCTAAACTAATCCGTGAATTGATGGTACACCGACGACGAGTCACTGATGATGACTGAAACGAAACAAATGCCTTTTCATGCAAACAAACATACATATTATTCTAGTTTCTAATGCGGAGTAAAATTATAGCCCATTAGAAAGAAGCCACTTACTAGTTATAAATATGTTTGAACGAAGATGGCTATGTTTAGTCTTCACTAGACATGATTCCCTTTTAGCAATTACATGAAATTAAGCGTTAAAGAACCTAGTAATATGACGGAAGTACTGAACCTTTTATAATAAAAATATATAACGGAAATTTAGTTTTTTAAAATATATCCTCTTCCGCAAATTCTTAACAAAACAACGTAATACGAATAGCTAATACTATTTCCTAATTTTGCATTGATATTTTTAAAATGTACCAAGCAAAAATATTCGACAATTCCTTTAAAAAATATTGTATTTAACTATTGTTATAAGTCTTATGTTAGATAAACCTGCGTTTTTCTGTCCAATAGCCTCAACTTTTAAATTTTCTGTTAGTAAAAGACGAAAGGACGACTTTATTCTGAAAATTGTAACCGCACCTTTAGCTCAGGAATGCAGAATTTTTAGGACTCTCGTCAATTCTTGTCAGCAGTATCCTTATATTATAATTCTTCACCAATAATTTTCTGTAAGCAAGGCAAGCATAAAATAAGTAGTTTATTACTGGCCTAATTTTACAAAAAGATTTATGAGTTAGACTCAACAAAAAGTCAACTTCAAGGATTTCGTTTTTTACCAAGTTCCCTACGGCATAACAATGCTTTTAAATGCGATTTTCTACTGAACAATGTACTTGGTTACTGTCAGTGAGATTGATCATTTATCGACTTCAAAATACCAAAGCTCTGCAGACTGATAGGAACAGAAAACATTTTTAAGAAGATTAATACTCTCCTTTCTACAAATCCCAAAGTCACAACCACAAAAAATAGAGACAATCGTAGAACAAGTGGAAGGAACAGGTTTCATGTTCTTTCAGTCACCGTCGCACCACACATACTTAAGCACAACAATATTGTTGTCATACAGGCATCCTATTATCGACATTGTTGGCCACTCTCATAAAGCTGGCTAGCCGTCGTGCGTCTTGGGTGTCACTTTCTTCAATTAATTTGCAAGATGATGACTGCAACATCTGTGTCTGGTTAAACAGTGTGTGTGTCGACTTGCTCACTGTAGGGCCTGCATGATAAGAATGATAAGGAAGTCATGAACATTGTAATAAGAAGATTCATGTCAACGTAATGTGCAAGGAAGAAGCATTTGATTGAGCTCATTACAAAAAGTAAATTCTATAATTAGGACATCTTCTACTGCCTAGATGACTTTTTGGCCGTAGTCAGGCATGCGTTTTGTTGGTTGGCTGCGTAAATTAGGAATGATAAAGAACACCGGCAATATGAACTAATAATTTCATGCAACTCGTTGATTAGAAATGGCTTTGATTGATTCCTTTATATTGACCTATTGTATGTACAAAAATCAGTGAATATCTTTGAAATCAGGTTATTCATGCGTTGTTAAATCATTGCGAGATGTAATCAAAATAACCAGCAATTTAGAGTTACGTAATACGTTTGTCTCAGTCATTTTCATTACTTTTGTATTTATGACAAATAATGGATTAAAATGTGAAGGGTATACATAAGTTAACCGGAATTCCATTTTTAGATATTCCATTCAGAAATTTAAATTCTTCCTTAAGTTGGTCATTTTTAAACTTATTTCCAATTGCTCGTGAAAACACGTTGTTAATATGACTTTAAAAGTTAATGACTACATGAGGTCAGCTCGGATTTATTCAGCTAATAGCGTTAAGCTCTAAATCCTAAAAATAAGGGTATGTGAAGATTATAGGTCAATAGCTGACGAAACGGTAACGGCGATTCATACAATTTTCGTAGTAACTTTCACTTATATTTGTGGTCGATTCAGGCAATAATTTTATTGC
This sequence comes from Sinodicranocentrus sp. ZH6, assembly GCA_027743935.1. Lineage (NCBI taxonomy): Eukaryota > Metazoa > Arthropoda > Collembola > Entomobryomorpha > Entomobryidae > Sinodicranocentrus > Sinodicranocentrus sp. ZH6. The sequence goes on along the minus strand of JAHZNA010005570.1, from coordinate 12,776 downwards.
ACATGCACAGAGGTATTGATGCATGAATGCTCTCATGCTTTTCTATCCAAAAGTCAGTGCAGCATAATGTTTATATCAGGGTAAAATTGCTTACAATTTTTAGTTGAATACAACAACAAAATAAGATATTCATATCTTGGTATTGCTCGCGAATAAAGAAAATGTTATAGTGAAAATTGATATGGTCTATTTTCAATAAAACGCATGAGATTTTTTAGGAATGATAAAATTTTAGAAGGCCTAAGATGAAAATACATGAGAGCAAGGTAAAACGAGTGTACGAAAAACTACAAAGTAGGAGTAAATCGTGCAAGCATTTATGAAGTTAGTATGAAATTAGCGTAGACAATAAAAGATTATCGATTCATGGCTCCATGCATTTCTAGAGTAGAAATAACTTTTTGTATGTTCAGTTTTGCACAAAGGTCGAATGAGAAACGACTATACACAGACTACATTGCACGATGTACAATTACGTAACATCAAATAATTTTGCTGTAGTTTATCTGTACCTCACACATTTAACTTCCTTTCTTTCTTCTTCATTCTTGTTTACGTTTAACTGCATGGCTTATCATCAAATCATCATTATGTTTCATATAATCACTCCAATCATCTTCTCTAGCCAATTTTATCCAACTAAACTAAATAACGTGATTATGTTTACTATGTTACAGAACATCAGCTTTGCCACATGCTACACCAGTCGTAACAGAGTGAGGTGAGGAGAAACGATAAATGAGCTAAAAGTGGAAAGACTCATCAAAACTTATCTCCATTAACACTACAGCTACCACACATTGTAGTGCACATACCATACTAATTGTTATATTGTGACCACTCGTCACATTCTGCTATGGAGGTGCTCACAACAACTACTACAACTGGCCGTCCTCGTTTCGTTCCCACTGAGCCAGTAGTTATGCCATCAGCAACGGCATTAGCAACAATGACGCGATCGTCAATTTCACATCGTAATCATCATAATCACCAGCAACTCAAAACCTGTAGCAATGGTCAAACTCAAGTTTGCACTACAGATACCACGATCAGGGACAAAGCTAAATTGCTTCAACTTGCAGAAAAAGTTCATACTCGCAAGTCCGCAAGTCCAAATTACGCAAAAAGTTTCCGAGGAGCGATTTCCTCTGTGGTGTCGAAAAGTAGTAATAATGACGTGCTAGCAACGTCAACTCCTAGTGTGAGAAGGACTAACAGCACAATGATCACATCATCTGCTCCAAGTGCTATTTCTAGGTCAAAAGTGGAAAACTATAAGAATCCTAAACTGTACGCAAGTTTTTCAAGTAAAAGTTCTTCGAAATTGACAAAAGCGTTGATACGAAGTGATCCAGCCAAAACTAACATCGAACATCTGGTCAATCACAAAAATAATAGCCCTCCAAAGACACCTGAAGCGAATGTTGTGGTAAGGGGTGGTAATAGTGGTAGTGCTAATGGAAAAAGGTCACCTCCAGAAGGTGGGGAGCAGAATGGTAGTTCTGGTGGAGGGGGTGGACTTAGTAGTTTTATTACACCACTTAAAGCCTTGCATGCAAGTTTTCATGAACGAAGTAGTAAACTAGGACAAACGCGAAATAAACTTTTTTCCCAACACAGAGACATTTCCTCAAGCAATGCAAAGCTTTTATTCGGCACAACGGAAAATCTACATTCTTGTAGTAGCAGTAGTTCAGAAGACATTTTAACGACAAATATTGTTTCATCAAAGACGAAGAAATCTAGCTCAGATGATCCCAGATATCGAAGGCATCCTACAACTAAACAAGTTTCCTCAACAAGGGAACCTATTATACAGAATGGAAGCAGCTTCACCATTCCACCAGACTTCCTTGAAGGATTTCAAAATGAAAATTCTGCAAAAAATAATCACTCCAATAATAGCGTTATCGCAACAAATAAGTTAAATGGATCCGATAGGATCACTGATAATTCAAGAAATGAGCACGAGCCAGATGAAACAAATTCGATCGGTTCTTTCATCACACCAGATATTCTTGGAGGGTGCCTTGATGTTCCCCAACCGACTAGACACAATAGATATCATATTAGTGAAGATGATCCAAAATTACAAGAGGATTCGACGCAAGTGAACGGAACTCCTTATCATTTTCATCAAGGAACAACAAATGGAATCATATCTCAAGACCATCAACGGCAGCAAGTGGCTCAACAACATTATAATGGAAATGGCTATAACGATATTTTACAAAAGCGAAAGAACATTGTAGTTCGAATGAGTTATCACGATGAGACAAGCTACAATGATTTATACCCCACAATTCCTAATAAAAAGGAAAATGGAGATGCAGATTATGATAATCATGACGATGAAAAACTAATTTGGCCAACATCGCCAATCATGGTGAGTACGGTGACCCCAAAAAGTAAGCAGTTTTTATCATCTAGTGGTGCTATAACGCCTTCAAATACTCAAATACCAATGACAAAAAATTGCTCTGGTAAAAATCTTACTAGTGACGACTCTGCTACCGCTACCGTGTTTTTAGCAAATAGCCCTGCCAATAATAGCGATAATAACATAAGTAATAGCTTTACCAACGGTAATTCATTCCACAACGTCGTAAATAATAGTAACCCCGGAGGAGGTGTTCCTCAGTTGTTTACATCGCAGCAACATCCTCGACCAATATCATCCCAATCGACTGTTCCTAATTCTAACGTACTCAAAGCAGACGACTGGCAAAAAAGTTTGCAAATCTCATCCCGTCAAAATGAACACAGCAATAAGATCCGAAACGGAAGCTTTATAGGTACAGAACAGTCGCATTTGCACTCTCAGCAGCATCAAAAACCTCAGGAGTATACAGAAAACTGCACAATTCTCTCACAAAGTCATTTCCCCGAGGGTACCGGAAATCCCGCTTGGCCACAATTAAAGAACACTTCTCTAGTAGCGAGAGAGGATAGGCTTTCAAGTGCTGAAGAAAATTACAACCTAATGTGCTTTGATGGTGGGGATTCTACACAACAGAGTTTGAAAACTATCTCAACTTCATCGTCAGCTCATGCCAAAGACAAGCTAGTTGCGTGCTCAAGTGCTTTATCCAATTCAGATGGCTCGGTCAATTGTCAGTATTACAACAGTGGAGGTAGGAATGCCGTTGAAACTGATGGCTTTGCAATGATAGTAGCTAGTATAGATGGGAAAGAAGAAGGTGAAGATGGAAGGGGACGTCGAGAAGTGCGCATGGATGCAGAAACCAGTTTCTCACACCAGCAAAAGCAGCGTAGCAAAAGTAGAAATTGTGGTGGCCGCCCTCGAACTGCCCTTTTAAGTGATGAATATGCTCAGTATTTGGGATATGATTATGATAATGACAATGATAAGGTGCAGCAAGCCCAATCGCGTTTGCATGCATTACAACTTGGGAATAAATGCTCAGGGATTCCGTCTATTAGGGAAGACTGTGAGAACGGAGATGGTGATGAGAGCATGATCATGGTCGCTATTAGTGCTTCAAATGATCGCAACCAGAATGGGAATGGCGAGGGTGTACAACATTGTAAAAATGTACATAGCAGACAAAATAGAATCAAACCATGTGGTATCATGAAACCGCAGCTTCAAGGGAAACGTCAAGAGCACAAGCCAATTATGCACTCGGTCAGCTTTCGCGGAACGGATTCTGATGGGAAATGTTTGGATGGGAAAAGCTGCCGGTCAATAGTTAGAGAGAGCTTTGGAAAGTTTGATCGGAAGCGTTCTAGATCGTTGCCAAAGTCATTCTTGTCTGTGAGAAATGGGCTTCGCAATGTTTTGCCAAGGTAAGAAAATGTTGAATCTATTTCATTTAGTATGGTTATATATACTACATAAGACATGAAATATCATGGCTTTGAAGCTTAAAAACAATATACGTTGAGTGTAGCGTGAACTGAATGAACTCTTTAAAACATTCACCATTCATGCAAATCAAATTGTGGGTATTTCAACCGAGTAGGTCATGTACTACGCAAAGATGCATAACAAACCGGCTCAGAAAGTAAATATTAATACAAATATACGACGTACTTAGTACTTACATATTACCTTATATGCAAGTATTTTTGGACACTGGTAATCGAATTAGTTGTACTTTCCTGCTTTTTCCCCAGAGATAGGTTAAACTGATTGTGAGTGAGAGCAAATAGTCATTACCGACCAGTCACGGTCGTATCGTTAATTGTATATGCTGAATTGCAAATATTTTACTTCAGAAATCATTACAGAAATGCAGGCATGAAAATTAAAATGCATGATCACATATATTACAAAATATACACAAGCATTATGAGAGCCTAAAACACTGTGTGGCTAAAAGCAGTATGACTAGGAGGAATACGGAATAGTCGTACATGTTTGCATGTAAGTTAAATAAAAGTAATTATACATCTTTGCTCATCATGGTCACCAGTTTTACTGAAGGAGTTCGAAAGTCATAATTTTTATATATTTTAAATTTATGCAGATATACAAAATAAAAGAGAGTAAAATACTAAATACACTGAGGAATGCCACAATTCCTCTAAAAACTTGCTTTCTAAACGTTTCGTTGCACATTCTAGCTATGCTAGATATGCAGTAAATATTTGCATGTCAACAAAAGTGATTTTACGAAAGTATTTATTTTCTTATAGCTCTCTGCACATTAATCAGCGCGGGCAGTTATAAGATCATTTTTCTTACAGAAAATGCATGTGGTCACATAAAACGTATGCTGTTTAGTCATAATCATCAAAAATCCAATCCCGAGATTTTTCACGATGTAATAAATAACGCTTGTTAAAAAATTCCTGAGCACAGAATACCGTAAGCTTTAAATATGCACAATGCAAGTTATGATATGCATTTATAGCAACAGTTTTTTTTTGCAAAATCGTCACTTTATACTATCTGATAGCCTAATTGAATAGATTCAGGAAGAATTTAAGACACTGTCAATTTAAAAAGTTTCCTTTTGTTCATGTTCGTATACCGCAGATCACTCGTCCGTCGCGTCATAAAGGCAAAACTTTGGAATGGTTGTTAGCATTCTTTCCCGTATAGTGAACCGTTTAAAGATAAGCTTAAATAAAAGTTCACTTCGAAATAGTTCATCCTTTCTCATTTATCCATTCCACCGTAATTGAGTATCATCAAGGCCAATACTGCTTTCACCGTTGTGTTGACTTAATCTAATTAACTACGAAAACTTTGTGGTGTATGTATTTTTTTTATATAACGTATAGCGCAAGAACTTAAGAGTCAGAGTCAGATAGTTTATTTTTAGCGACTTGCTCTGAAGTTTGCATTGTGTTGCATAATAAATGTTTATATCATGCTGTTTGTATATAGAACACAGTTAAATACTCCGCACGCGTAAATAAACAATGCAGAAAATTAATAAGACGGTGAACACATTTTAATTGGAAACATCCTGTGTTACAACTGATGTCATATAGTATATCTTAGTATATGCTATAGTTTATTTCTCCTCTACTATTGCGACTCATTCATCCCATCATTATGCATGTCAAGTAGTTTGTACATACGCAGTAACGTACTTTTTTTTGTATTGTACCTGTGTTCTGTAACTGAAACGATTCCGGTTGATAAAGAAGAAAAGCTCTTTATGAGCTTGAGAAATTACAAAGTGCCATTGTGCATCTTAAAATTATGCGAATATATAAGCATGCGCATTACATTTTTTCATTGAATAGGTTAGGAGTAGTATGACGTATTGTAGCGATTGGGATAAAAGGTCATTAGAATTGCTATCCAAGTGAAGAAGAATTTTCCTGTTATTACACTAAACTGACAAAGCAGTCGGTGAACGTTATCTAATATGTGGAGTTGTTTTTGTACTAATCCTCTTGAATGTCAAAACGTAGACTTCAACTTTCAAATGGCAAGCATTGATTAGAAAGCAAGGGCAGTTAACTTTATGCTATCGGTTTTCTCAACAGATAGCACTGAATCTCACGTATGATATGACAATATTGACATATATGACTAACAGACAACCATACGTCAAGTTGGCAGAGTTGTTACTTTTGCAGAATGATAGACTGATGAAACATGAATAATAACTTGAAAGTGTTGTAAGCCTTGAGATTATGGAATAGTAGTAAATTAAATCGAAGAAATCTAAAGATATACGCGATACACGGCATAGGTGTGCAAATTATAATGCCCAAAACCTTCGGTTATAATACTTTCAGACTAGAATGCTTACGAAGACCGACCGGTCATTGGCTCACCTACTTTTGGTACAGTACTAACCTAATCAGCAACGAAATGCTCGGGGTTTTTGGTTTGCAAATTAGTGCCACGCTGAGCGTTTGAGAATTTGATTTTTACCGCAGACCGGATATTCAAATAAATACGTATTAGGGTAAATGAAAAATTCCATAATATCCTTTATAATTACGCGGTAAGGTTTTTTGTACGCAGAATTTGCTTCGCTAAATTTACAAGTTTTTCCCAAATTTTTGACGATGCTGCTTTGAGCTGTTTTCGAACCTATGTTTAAGCATACAAGTAAAAATTTGCATTCATTATTTTGTGCTTGGGATTAAATCATCGTCACATCTCAATAACCTAGAGTGAGAAGGACAGACAATGAACTAAGGCAAGAACTTAGGCAAGGCTCGTTCTGTAATTCGAACAAGGTTTTCTATGCAGGGCATTAGCATGAACGAATCGTATCGACCTAAATCCGTACACTTGACGAGACTGTTGGTTTTCACTTGTCGTTTTGCATTAAAATATGAAAATTTCATCATATTCTCACAGTCAGGGCATATCATCGTGGGTGGGGTTTATGGTATGCTGAATTTCCAGTTTTCTTACTTTTTGGTGCCAGTGCTTGTAAGGAGAGGTGAGCTCAAATATCTGTCAAGCTTTTCGGCACTCACCAAAATGTACAAGGTGTTTAAGGTGGGATTTTAATGTGTATAGAATAAAATATATTTTTACTTGCTATATATTTCTCTCCGATAAATGCAAGATTAGCCATATTATATAGGTTTTTTCTTGCCTAATATAGGGTATATCACGTCCATCCGTTGTATCGCTTGATCATGTGTATGAACTGGTTTTTTCCCTACTCCTACTTGACATTGTGTTGTATGCAAATGTACAAGTTTGCGTCTTGAATTTTACAATAACAATCCTGATTTATTTTAAGGAAACGTGTTTGTCTAAAAAATTTCCTCCTTTTATAGACGTGATGTATGGAGAGTTACACTATTTCTGTGATCTCGATCGAAGAAACGCCTGAAGTGTGGAATCATATTCTACAGATTTTGACTTTTGTAAAAAAAAACTTGATCTGATAAACTGACAACGAACTGAAATACTTGTATTTGTGCATCTGAGACATTTTATCACCAGCAGCTCTGGGACGTGATTTAGGGCATTAGGACCCAAATGTATAAGCATGACCTGTGAGCAGGTTCAATAGCTGTCCTGTACGTAAAAATTACAGACATAATAGGATAAACTTCATGAATTTCTACTTGGTTTTAGTAATTAAGGAGACAAAGCAAGAAATATTTGGCTTCAGTTAGCAGCAAATAAACATGTCGCAGTAATGGTTTGGTTAGGTTATTGGGATTGCAAGAAATCCATCTAAACAACAAGAAAAACTTAAGTTGATCTGGCCGTTTGTATATACAAAACACAAAATTATTTATTTTATTGTTGATTCGTACGTGTTCATCTGATTTATGCTCGTGATCATTTATGCCCATGTATAGCATTAAACGCTTCCTCTTATACTTCACATTTTTTGTGAAAATTTTTGATATGAATGGAAATTCCTGTAGCTTTTGTTTTGTGGAGTATTTGTAGCAGCTGCACTAACATAAGCATCTCAACAACGGTCGGCTACTGGCCAATTATCGCATGCAATGATCATCACCATCATCATTGCTGTTACCAGCTCTTTTTTTGAATGACAGCTCATGGTCCGTATTTGTACATGTACTTCCTTTAAGTGGTTGTTGTACGAGCATTCTTTCGGCTGCCAAGTTTTAGCATTGACCATGTTCTCCCCAAAAATAGAAATGCGTCTTTTATTGACAATTTTATTCGGTTACGGCTCATTTTGATCTCTATATGTGGGCTTTCAGTGGCACAAGAGTTGGATTTGCATTGTTACTACTTTTATTATTTTCATGCCAGCCAATGTACTCGTCCTTTCCTTTCTTTGATACGTCTTTTTCATCTGCGTGGATGGATGGACAGATCAGGGGAAGCTACTCAAGCTACCTATAATATCATAATAAGCCCTTGAAAGTATTTATTGCTTATAATCAACGGTCGCACTTCATTGTAACTCAAATCACTTGTGTGCCTGATCCTACCTGCATTAATCCGTATATTATAACTTACCTGATAGTAGAAAAAGCGTTAACACTTATAGCATAAAATGGATTTTACATGATGTACTCCGTGAATTCGGTTATAAAGCGTGTATGAGTTTAGATGTAAGAGGTACTCCGTTGAAAACATCAATTTTATTTGATTGTCATGCGTGTTATGGACACGAGTTCGAGGAACAGAACGTTTACATCATTACTAATTCATAGGAATACTTTACTATATGCTTCATGATCACGATTGCATGAATATGTGTCATTTGTTTCCTTCCGGAACAGCGATACTTCTACATATTTGGAGAAGGGGTGAATTTTACTCGTTTTTTATCTATAACGAACATACTTGTTGGGTTTCTGAACAAAGCTTGCACTATTTATATTGTATAGCTTGTTTGAATAATGTTTTCCTGTTGTGTGCAGTGCACACAGACACAGTTTGCGTAGGGAAAGGCTGCCGGCTTTTCATAATGATCACATTTTGTACGCCACGCTTTGTCCCTTAAAGACTGCATTGAATATGAGTATTAAAATGTAGGGAATCGTTTCTGTTTGCGTTTTGACAACCTTGGTTCATCTCACTGTCGTGTAGCACTCTGTAATATTATAATGAAGCATACAATTTATATCCGTCCGTCGTACATGTGTGCATACAATTACTAAATTCTTCCTTAGCTAATCGTGGGATGCATGACGGGAGGGTGAATTTGGAGACACAAAGGGTGGAAACGATGAGTTCCATATAAAGCTGTATTGTATTCCAGATAGACGGAGTTACCTGATGTACATAAGATTTTATATACATGTATGAGATGAAATTTCATTGGTAGCCTGATGATGATAATAATAATAATAATAGCAATAGTGTAGCTCTCTACATATTCCTCGCACTTTGTTTTCAGCAAGTTTGTATTTTTGTTCTCTTGTATATGCTTTGCGCACGTTCACCATGATACAATTCATTCTCCTTATTTTACTGAAGAAAATTTTACGAGTAAGATTCACAATTCACACATTAGTTGCACTTTTTTAAATCTCTGAGTTGGGCTCATTGGAGCGCGATGGGTGAGGTAGCGAATAATGCTCAGTTGTTGTTGTACGTTTTGTATATCTGCTAAAATTTCCTGATTGCTCCTGCTCCATGTATATTATCCATGACTTAGCTACATGAAGTAGCATCGTAAAAAGTGCTCCTGACTGCATGCAATGCGCACATTTTTGCATATCTGAAATAAGAAAGGATCATTCCTTCTTTGGATATTGTCTAGTCAGATCAGCGTAATCATTGAGAATGGATGACACACTGTTGTTTTGAGCAGAATGCTTTTTTGGGAGACTGAAGTGCAGGATCAGTGGCACCAGAGAGAGAACATCTTTCCTCAGGTATACGCTTGGAAATTTGAAGGGAGTGCCATGTAAAACTGTTAAAATTTGAAGAATGTGAGCCTAATTCGTGTAGTGGTGTCTTAATAAGGGAAGCGGTTGCTATTTTGCAGTTTGGATCTGTTGTTTTTATATACGTGAAACAAGTGTCTTGTTGACTTGCTGATGACCAGAAATGGTCAAGTTGGGAAATCTTTTTATTCATGGGGGTGGTAACTGGTGAGTTCTGTGATGTGCAAGAGTTTCTTTGATACATGGAATGGGAAGGTGATTGCGAAATATTTCACATAGCAGACGCACATGTAATTTGCATTGATGCATTAAACGTGCCATTGCTGTTGGCCAATTATTTGATCAGGGAATAAGGTTTGTTTGTGAAAAAGCTTCCAGTGCATTTCAGTATACAGAGGTATTCGTCCTTCCATTCTCAACTCTGATTGTCATTTAATTCAAAATAACTTGACATCCATCGGAGCTTTGTTGTTCAACCCCGCTTATGGGGCTGCATAACTTTTAATCCTCCACAGAGATGTGTGAGATTTCGAGTTCTGTTTTATTCAGTTGTGTGTAGTTTGGTAACATTTAGTACTCTATAAAAGATAGGAATCAAAAGTGCTTTCAACCTGGAATTTGCAAGTGAGGTTTAAAAATTACAATTATTTGCTGGAACATTAGTGAAATTTATATACGGTCAAGAAACTTCTGTACTACCTTCTTACATACAAACCTGGAAGTCACATAACTCAAATCAATTTATCAGTATTGTGAACAATCGCGTTGTATTAAAGAATGTTTGTTCATTCGCAATTCCTAAATACTTACAACAAATAACTCTTTGTTACGAACTACGAACGTGCTGTGCAGTTGTGCCAATCATTCTTTCGTTCCGCAACCCTGAGCAATGAGATATGTATTTATTTAAAATACTGGGTGAGTATTTTATAAAAAATATAAAATTATAGCATCGCTGGTAGCTGGTATGATATGTTCCTGGAACTAAGATTACTTTTGCAAAAATCAGATGGGAAAAATTCTCATACCTAACAATTAGTCATAAGTACAATGGGTATGCAGAAAAGTCTACGCACATTGTCTGTTTGTTCATTGTTGGGTAAGTTTTACTGGCTTGTGTAATAATGGATATTGCAGTAGTGATCTTTGCTTTTCACTTAAAAATCTGTCCAGTATATTTTGAAATTAAAAAAAAATGTTATGGGCTGGATGTTATTTAAGTATCGCTCTCGAATAATGATCGGGGTTACTGATCGATAGCTGGAGCTAGAGCTTTATAAATAAACTCATAAACCTCTCAATAGCCATTATATCTGTTTAGATCTTAGGATTAAGGAATGCTTAAGATCTCTCCAGTAATAATGGATGAGTGATGAAATTTAAAATGCATAACTATTTTGAATTTCAAAGATGCGATTTTTATATGGATTGGTATTGGCTGACTATATGATGCACTTGAATAAGTAATTGCAAGAGAAAAAACTTAGTGCTCGTAAAAAAAATATTTTTCGTTTATTAGAATGTCGAACACCGATTAGTTTTTGAAATTTGTGATGCTGCAGATATGTTTACATGCATCATGTTTATTTCTACTATGTATAACGGATGCCATTTAAGTGATGCGAAAATGGAAGGATACTCACTCAGTTTAATGTATATTTGTTATTTTATACATAAGATCCCCGTAAAGAGATTTCAACTAAATTTTGAAGGTCAGTGTTAAAAGCACACAATGTAAATACGAGTACATTCGCTTAATTTTTTGCTAGATGTTTGTATTTGCACACACACATTCGCTGTTTTTGGAAAGTTTTTGGTCACTAAAATGTGGTCATAAAGTGCTTAACTAGGGGGATTCTTTTCACTTATATGTAATCATAAATTCAGTATTAATTTCATTTCTCGAAAACATTGTGCAATGGCCGACACGTCAACTTTTAGTGCAGTTATTGTTGCCGCTGCTAGCAATATTCGTCACTCCATCCATTCTGGACTGATGAACAGAGACTATTACGATTATGATGAGTCATGAGTGAACAATGCGAATATTGCTAAATTGGAATTGTGTACAATACATGCAGCATTTTTATCATGTCGTTTTTCATCTTTCTTACACATTTGTGAGATGTGCAATGTACAAAAACGCAAAACTGAAATCAGCGAAATAAGCAAAAACTTTGAATGAGCGGAAGATATATGCTCTGCCTCGTTATGTATCAAGGTCAATCTGATTTAGGACTAGCATTGGCAAATATTATATCGCAAATGTATTCTAATGCAAATGATTCCCCTTCCTCAGATCCTTGCACATTTCCAAAATGATTTATATGATTCCAAATAGCGAACTCAACTCGTGCGAGAAGTAAATAAGATGACGTCTATTGGTAATTGGTATTGGCTTTGCATCAATAGATACATATATATCGAAAAAGTCCTGATCCTGATTCCTGATGATACTTCCATTGAAAGCCAGACACGGAAAATCACATTACTCATTCCTATTTACCCTGATTACAATTTTAAAGGAATTGTATTTCGATAAAAACCGATTATTCTTTGAGTAAAAATCGACAATTGGTAGGACCATTCGACCAATATACACTTTACATGGCATCATTGTATAATATGGAACTTTATCATCGGGGTAGTAAAGTCCGCTGACAGTTGTCTGCTGACAGCTCCGCTGACAGTATAGTTGGCTGACAGTTCCACTGACAGTAAAGTCCGCTGACAGTTAAAATTTTTCGAATGAAACACCCATTGACAGTTTCAAAATGCATTTCTAATGTCACAGACAGTTGACAAATTAATTCTAAGCACCGCTAACAGTTGACATATAAATTCTAAGCACCGCTGACAGTTGACATATGAATTCTAAGCACCACTGACAGTTGACATATGAATTCTAAGCACCGCTGACAGTTGACATATGAATTCTAAGCACCGCTGACAGTTGACATATGAATTTTAAGCACCGCTGACAGTTGACATATGAA